>PNEQ01003925.1:53871-205366 GCA_003012365.1 Medauroidea extradentata
TATATATATATATATATATATATATATATATATATATATATATATATATATTCATTCAACACTAGTTTTGATCAACAAAACATGAGCAATGACATATTTCCACAAGCCAATAAATTATAATTGTAAACTCTCATTGCAACAAATTTGTAAAAATAACATATCATTTCAGCAAGAAAATTTGTGATTTATTATAAGTTCCGCGAACTGGCTAGTAAATCACATCACACGCAGAGCTTGATTTCCTAGTTATTTATCTTATTTTAGGAATTGTAATGCTATTCTGGAAGGCTCACTGTGTTCTTGTCATCTATAGGTATACCCTCCCTGACTAGCCAGTGCAAGTCGTCGCCATCTTGCTGACCTCAGAGTACATATTGGACCGGTTTTTGCTCATCTTCTCCCAACCAAGTCCATTCCCGCTGATTGGTCAGAATACCGGTTTCTCGAACCTGTACACTCTTCTTCTGCAGCATTCTGCACTCATGCGGAATGCTCAAAGAATCATTTTGTGTAATCGCTAACAAAGATACATTTCCGTGTTCACGTCATAGAAATATGGAACCCTAAAAGATAGACAGGCTGTAATTTCCTATTTTTGCGAATCACATAGCTGTCGCTCAACCTTCACGCTTGAAATCGAAGTTGTATGATAATTTCCCTGCAGTTTAGCATTCATTTTGTTTAATTAAATTTTATTAAAAAGTAAAATAAATTTAATTATCCAGATGCAGGTAAAAATGGCGTAATATCAACTCGTTCATACTTACATTATTTTATTTTAACGTAAATATGTGACAAAGAAACATTGAGGAGTATTTTTATGTAAAAACGTCTTTGTGTTAACAATATAGCGTCTTGGCATTAGTGTTGTTATACGATAACTGAAATTTTAAAAGTGTTTCGGCAGTTCCTTATTTTAGAGTAAGCACTCATGGATGTTCAAGTCGATTTTTGTATAGAAGAACGTACAGTTTGTATGAAAAAATAGTTTTGTCTGTTACGATTGGCTGTAAATTTCGAAAATTGTTTACATTTTCCACAAATATGCTACTTTCCTCCACGTGCAAAAATAGTATTGACAAGAAATCTAAATGAATTGGTTACTCTCATTATATAATATCTTAAACACATTTCTAAGATAACTATAATAATATTATAAAATGAGAATTGCCTGTTTTACTGGCATCCAGTAAAACAATTTATTTTTAAAACAAAATTTTATGATAAAAGTTTAGCTAGTTCACTTAGCGTATTGGCACTATTAGCATTTGGAATTTAAGTCTGTTATTGGAAGCAACGATAGGCGAAATTTGGAAAATAGATTCAATGAAATTGTTGTTGCCACGCTTTATTTCGATGTAATTTTACGTTCTCAGTTGCATATAAAAACACGGCCTGTCGTTAACGAATACAGTTTATAAATATATTTCCGTGTGCTCAACACAGCTTAACTTGACTGAGCGTGGTGGAACAGGACCGAGTGTGATGGAGCGGTGGTAAAATAATTTCCTAGCAATCGGGAGGATCCGGGTTCGACCTACTGCTCCAGCCAATCTGATTTCGGTTTTCCAGTATTTTCCAAAATCACCCCAAGAAAATACTGGGATGGTTTCTCAAAAAGGCCCTGGAAGACTCCTAACCATTTCCCCCCGTGTTAATCTACAATGTCCTTGTGCTGTTCGAGGGCACGTAAAACGTTCAAATAAATAAAGTAATCGTCCAAGTGAATTATTTCAAATTTCTTATTACGAGAGAAATAACTAAATTTCTGCCAGATCGTTTGGTGTGTGTGATCTTAGTCTTGCCACCAAATTGTTCTGTACCATTAACCAGGATCCTACAAAGTAACTTCTGTGAAGAAATGCTAGCTACTATGCCAGTAGTTTCGAATGGCTACAAGTAGGGTGTTTCAAACCACTGTATAAATGTCCTTCTTCTAATACACATCATAGTGTAAATTGTTCTGTTGTTTAGTGTGCCACACCGATATATTTCACTAGTTTTACGGATTGTATCGTTTGCTTCAATTGCGGCCATTACCAAAATGTAATTTTTGTTAAACAGGTAGTCATGTACAACGTTTGAAGACAATTTTAACAAGCAAATCTGCTATGTAAGAAATATTTATGCCTTCTTTGACTTTGATGTTGTTGCCAAGATGTTTGCAATGTTTATAACCACTAGGTTACTTCGGCGCATAGCTTAAGCATCGGTGCTTACATTACATCTAATCGGGATAGGTACATATTTAAATCCTCATCCGGGTCACGCCGGATTTCCTTGGGGATCTCCTGCTTCACCTGCCCTTGTATTCCGGCGCTGCACCGTATTCTCACTACTCATCCTCGGCTCTCGAAACCATGTCTGTTACTATAGCCGACCAAATTTCTTCGCATCGACATAGACGTACTTGTGGAATCCCTGATATATAATATGTATGAAACTAAGCATAAGTGATTCCATAACTCTGAGGTTGAAGACGCAGATCATTGGACCGAAAGTGATTCACGTAACTTACAGGGACGCACGCAAGGGAGGGGCTGAAACGAATGCTTCCACCTCCCCGAAATAATAAAAAATTAAGCTTATGAAGTTGTACATGAAAAATACTCACGAAAGTTAAGCAGAAAATGGTTCACATGAAGAAATTATATTCTTCAAAATAATAAAATTTCTCCCTGCTGTATAGCTAGTCTAGGTTTAGGTGTTTCAATAGCACCATTTTGCAACTAAAAATGAAAAATTTTCCGACGGAGATATCACGGGCCCGCCTCTATTAACTCAGGTTGTCAGCAAAATAAATTGTATGGAAACTTTGGCTAAGAGTAGTAAGTAAATTGCATCAGTCAGTCTAAGAGTAAGGAACCTCCGCGTTAATTACAACTTTAAGTGGAGCTACAAGAATGAAGTAAAATCCCTTTTATTGGAAATGTTTAAATATTTATATTTTATTCATACATACTATTAAACGGTGATTGTATAGACCTAAATTATTGTTCCATGCAACAGGTTTGCATTTGGCTGCTATAAGTGCTCCTATAAACATTCATGTTAAGTTGACTGTAAGCACAAGGTTCGGTCCTCCAAAATAATATTTTACGCACGTATGTTATCGTAAACCATTAAATTTCCATTTTGAGAGCCAATATTTATTTTATATCTTTATCCAAACACGAGAAAAATTCACCACTTCGGCCATTTCACAATTTGTTGTGCATAAGACAGACAATATTAAATTAGATTAACACATGATGGAAACAAACAATACGATACATAAATACTTACGTATTAGAGATGAAAATATAATGCAAAAAAATTATTCTAAGTCTGTTATACTAAAATAAATTACAATTTGTAATAGTAGATTGTAATGTATACAAAAGAAATCGTTCAAAAATAACGAGAAATAAATACATGTTGAAATTACGTCTTGCAATATTTATAAAATTGTCACTTTTATCTGTTTGGTTTTGATTTAGGACTGTCAGTAAGGTCACTTTGTATTTTCTTAAATACATTTAATGATTCAATATTTTTAAGGTTGGCGGGGGTATCTCGTTCAGGATACGATTAGACATGTAGTTAAATAATCGTTTTAATGATGCACTGGTGTGACGTACTATTCGGGGGTTAATTTTATTTCTGGCATTGTATGTATGGGTAGGATTTAGCTGTAATAATATAAATGTAAGGAATTGTTGAGTAATATTATGAATAATTTATTATAGTTGATCGACAAAGTTAAATTGTCATCTTTATTTCATGGCTAGTAAGCCGGTTTCAATTAAAAGTTCTGTGATGTCCCTTCGTATTGCGTAGTAAATATACCTGACACATGCATTCCAGAGTTTTTAAACTCTTTATTGCAAATAATTGCATATGTTACAGAAAAGACCAGAACAGTTATTGAAGTAGGATAAACAATAATACCATAGAGATAACTTCATACAAGGTAGAAAACGTCGTTTAATCACACAAAGTTTATTAAGTTTGTGGTAGCCAGTTTGGAGAAGAGAAATGTTCGTTCTAGGAAAGATCTTGATCGAAAACAATACCAAGATTTCGATACTTTTCGCTTTTGGGAATTATAGTTACATTAACTTTAATTTGCTGGCTGCTATTAATTTTCATTTTTATTTTGCTAGTTAGAAGTTTAATGTATTTCATTTAGCCGCATTAAGCTTTAATATATTGTTAACACACCAGCTATGAAGCTGCTCGAGATCTTCATTAAGGGGAATTGATCCCTGTCACATCGGTTTTACGGTTTTTCTTATAAATCAGGGAATACACACATTGACTTACTTTTTTCACGCTGACAAGGCATAGTTTATAGTTTCATTCATTTTTTGGAATCCATATGGCATTGTTTTTGTTAATTTTGTGGCCTCTGTAGTCGCTCCCGTAAATAAAGCAATTTTTCCTTTTCAGCTGTTACCCGTTGTAAAATAATAAATATATTATGGTTCCAGCAATTACAGAAAATCGATTAAGTTTGTATCTATGCCCTTTCGTGACAAAAATTTTGATACATCGACTGGAACAGAAGTTATCGCGAGGAAACAGATAAATCCAAGGTGGTAGGAATCAATATACCCTTTATATTCCTTATTATGTCCTGGATTTTACTGATACCAGTCCCAGTACATAACTGGGTGTAGTTAGCATATTGAAGGAAGGTAAGTGAATGAAACACTTCGGCAATCCTGCAACGCATAAAGAGAAAATAATCTGAGCCAGCATACTATTTTGTGGTACACCGAGCTCTATACAAACCTTTCTTTGGATTTTAACGTAACTGTGTCTGTCCTAATTTCTACCAGCTTTTGCGGTTACTCATACAATTCTGGAACCATTTTTTTTTCTGATTCTTTGTGGGACGCCAACTTCTGGAAGTCGCGATAGTAAAACTTTGAGGTACAGTATGTTTAACGCACTACAAAAAAAATCAAATTTAGTATGTTTGGGCTATTAATCCCTGTAAATGTTATCTGTTCCATCAAAAAGAGTCATGTGTCTGTTATGTTATGTCTTTCCCAAATTCTTATTGTTAGTCATACAAAATATTTTGTTTCGCTAAGTACACTTAGATCTTTATGCAAAAGCGTATCAATTATTTTTAATAAAGAGTGCATAATACTAATAAGCCTCATATCTTTGCATTTATTAGGGGCTGTGGTTAATGTAACTGGATTGTCTCGAAAGATTTCCGCTGTGCAGGATAGGCGGAACATTTCAAAGTGAAAAATTAATGATGTCCTTCATTTGCGGAATGCAATATGGCATACAAAGTTCAATCATGTTTACACGTTTACAATCATCAACATGAGATTTCCTTATTGCTGTGCAGTCAAACCATATTGGTGAACGTTGGGATTAATGTTTTATTAACTGGATGAATATACGTTATATGTCTCAATAAATTAATCGTTAACTTTTTCTTTCTTTTGCAGCTCTATAGGACCTGTGCAGTTTAGAGTGCGACCGCATTAAATAGTTTGATGTCTCTCCAAAGAGTGGTGTGGTATTTTATGTTTTTCAGAACGGTCCGTATAGTAAGGTAGTTTTCTTAGTTTCATTGTGAAATATTCAGGGCTATTTATGTCGTTAAATACGATGTTTTAATGCTGTGATACTATACCTGCTGAAGTTTTATATTGTGGTTAGGTTAATTCTCGATATTTCTGTGCCAGTTTCCTAATATGTGATGTATTGTTGGCAACCATACTTTTGTCTACATAGTCAAACCAGTGCTTGTCCACGTAAACGGGTCAGTTTGTAAACACGTGAAGGAAAACTGGAAAAACAGGAACAGGCTGTTTCAAGGTAGCCCAGGTCCGTACGCACCAACAATTAACGTATGCTACCCACAAGTTTCACATGAGTGTCTCTGCAAGGCACGATGATCATAGCCACACATGTGTGAAGAAAATATTTTTGTACCATTGGGTTTCAAAGGCATTTGCACAGCTTTAGTTCTGCTTCATGGTCGGTGATTACATTTATACGCTCACTTGTCTTGGCCAATCACGAGCGTATTGTGTCACAATTACCTTATTCCGGTTGGAGCAGTCCGACGATAGGCGTGTCTGAACAAAGATACACGTCCAACAACCATGACACGTAGCTGCCGATGTGCGCATAGGCATTGATATAAAATCGTGCAAAAATATTTTCGTGACTAACACGTGGTTCTAATGACAAGAGTTCAGCTGGCCACCTGAAATCTATAACTTTAACCGTTACATTCGTGACACAAAATAACAACTACTTTTAAAAATAACATTGTACAATATTTCTTACAAAAGGCTTCATCCGTTTACTTGAATTAACATTGGGTTAAGAGCTAGGAATTAAATATAATGAAAGTGTAATGAAAGGATCATTGCTGGTAAGTTACATATCTTAGTTATTTGTCATGTAAACTTAACATCGTTTACTCTAAAGATTGCCATAGATATCAGGTACTGGTTTGCAAGTGTCAAGTTTTCATTAAAAGATGCCTTGTGTTTGGTGTTTACACGGAGCCACACATCTTCCATGGGGCTTTAGTAACTTGTGACGTTACGTAACAAGGCTCTCGTTCACGTGCGCATGTGATATGTACGACATTGTTACATTGTGTCGTGTCCATCGCAGAGCTGATGAAGAGTGAAGATATTCCCATCATGGAGTTTTCCACACGATAACCGAACCTAACATCACTCGTTTCTAGAACGAAATTGGGACTTGATATGCCTACATATAGTGTTTAAAGACAAGCTTATAATGAGCTTGAGCAGATAATACCTGCACTGCATTGCAATAATGTGTTTGTAGTCACTCGTATTGCCAGCTGCAAACATACTGCCAACGAACATTCGATTAGAAATCAATCCTTTGTTTTACTGCGCTTGTAATCTACATTCGATTAAAAACCCTCTGAAATGTTTATATTCTTTTCCAGGCCAATGTTGTTCACCTTACCTGTATTATTACATGCTGAAGATGATATGTGTTTTCATATTTCCGAAGTACTGCTTCCCTTTGACAAATATTGCACGTCGTTGTACTTCACAGATCAAAGTACTGTAGAAATTATGTATGAACAAATACAGATATATACATATATGTTGTTTACAGTGAGCGTGCATCGTCGCTTGAGTGCTGAGAACAACAAAACACATGCACACAGTATTGACAATGCTCAAATCTCTGTAACGCTACGTCGAATTTTTAAATAGGCTTTAAGCGAAAAGTTATGGACCCTAGACACTTGCAACAAGAGTATAATTTTTGCTACATAACTCACAGTTCTCAATTAAGCTTTATCAAATGTTTGACTTTCCTGACGCTCCTAAAGTTGTATTCAAAGTAGAGGGTGGACACCCCTGTCATTTTCATACAAGTGGAAGGTAATTCCCAGGATTTTCTGTGTTTCAGAAGAGTTCAATGACATAAAGCAATTTACGGAGTATTGTTTTTCCAAACATTTTAGTTTCCGATATTTTTGGAAATCCCTTGTGTAAGAAGTTAAATTTTTTTTTAAATGTTCATTTCTTCGTTAATATTACCTAAGTAAGTTGTTATTTTCTGTTCAATTTTCACTAGAAATTAAGTGAGGTGTGTATATATATATATATATATATATATATATATATATATATATATATATATATATATATATATATATACACAACATACATATATTAAATAGACACATACGAGTTAGGTACCCTGATTTTTATATTTTGCGAATAGTTTTTAACCAATGTAAAATGTAACGTGTGTCATTCGTATGTCACACAACGGATACAGCCTAACCACCTACACGAAAAGCCGCCTGAATTGGTGGACTGAGTATGCACGTCACAAGGAAAGGAATGAAAAACTCCCTGCGGCAAGTCTGCCATTTAAATCAAACCAAACTGATCTCCCACATTTCTTTAATTCTATAGAGAACGTTTTCAAACACCGACTCAACGTTGTTCTTTCGCGGGTATTTCCAGGGATCTAGTGGGTTTTTCCACGATTCTTCGACCGGCTCAGCCTCGAGGTTAGAAATACGGGCTCGCTGGGTTACGTGATGTTGTCATGGGATCCGTGACTTTATAGTTCATGTGTATTTAAGTTTCTGATTAAAACGATTCCACACTTGATACGTCACTGGACACGTAAATTGTATCACTGCGAAAAAAATGTCCGTAAAGTGATGGAAGTTATTAATTAATACAAAGTGTGGGTTACTTACCATGCTTGAGGTTGTAAAGAGAGCAATTTTTGAGCACGATTACTATTTAAGTCTGTTGACACCACTATAGATGTGTAATCACCCCTAAACTAATAAAAACGCTACCATTGCCGTATGGGAAACTATTTTGCCGCACCTATTTTCTTAACGCTCCTATGCATCGGTAGGTTTACCAATAATTTGTTTACAGTGTTGTATAAATTAACAGTTGTGTCAAGTTTATAATTTTTAATATCATATGTGTATCCTTCCTCACATATCTGAATTTAATTCCGTATGACTGTGACATCGAAATAAGCATTTTAAATTAAATTAATAGATCAGTGTTAATTTTTAACATTTCACGATATCGTTCAATTAAAATACAGAATTCAGTTAACATTAGTTTAATTAATACTGTTTTTAAAATCACTCTTTTCTATTGCTAAAAATTTTAATTCAATAAACTTTCCTAAGTATTCCGAACAAAAGTGTTTGAAGGAATTAAAGACAGTCAATAAACTTACTGACAAAATGACCGTGGTTATGAAGTCATCGTGACATAGTATTTCATTCAATAAATTTTAAAATGAGCTTTATTAAAATTTGCTCTCAAGCATGCGTCTTTTCAACTTTATTTTTACCCGCAAAAAATATATGAATTTCATAAGCACAACCGCTCTGTTGTACGTTTAAAACCAGAAACTGACGTCAGCGCTACTTGTGGCAGAAATTTTTCCTTGTTAAGCCGTTGACATTGAGCTATTTAACCTGTAGTTAACTTAACGTTACCTTAACAGTTATTTGATCCAGATGCCGCCCTCGTGACTCACTGAAGGTTTGAAAACTTTCACTCGCAGTACTTACTGTTACCGTGCGGTAATACGTTAGTCTCGAAATCGTTTGGAACCGATTTCGATTCTCGGCCGTCCATATTTTGGTCTTCAATAATTTCCCGGGCTCGCTCCAGGCAAAATCTCAGATGGATTCTTATCCAAGGTCACGGTGACCTCCTCTTCCAGTTCTATCATTATGCAAATTAGTGAATTACCGTCTCTAATGTCTTCGATGTTGTAAAGTTTATTACTGCACCTAACTAGGGATTAAATATTGTTATTTGATTTTATTATTCAATATTTGATCCACATTTTAAGCATTTGCTATGGGAATATAGGTGTCGCCATATTTGTTCATAATCACATATATCATATTGTCATAGTACACACATTATATACAATATAACTTTCGTCACAAAAGTGTGTGCTACAGTAATCTGGCACAATGCTACACAATTAAAAATACATAAAATTATCTCCTCATGACATTGCAAAGCGATTTGAAAACATATATAAAATTAAAGCACATATTTGCACATAAAATTTCGAAAATTTAAACTAACATAAATAAAAACTCTAAACAATAACGTTATATTCATAGCCTCAAATTATGGTTTATCATGATACCTAAGAGAACTAATTTGTGAATGGAATCATTTAGAAGTCAAACATTTCAGCTACCGAGTATATTAGGTTATTGACTGTATATAAAGAAAATGTTTTCTTGAATTTCAGTATTGCTTGAACCATAATTTCTTGTGGTAACTTATTCAGGATTTTAATTTCCGAATTATAAATTCCCTTACAAATATATGTGTGTGTGGTTTGTAAACTTCAATTTACGATGGTTTCATCTAATAAGCTTAAATCTGATTTGAAAGTCTCAGAAATAAATGTTGTAAGGGCTGGCTTGTTGCAGCTACGGCCTGCTGGGAGCCAGCGGCTGCGGTAAGACGACGCTACTGAGCTGCGTGGTGGGACGGCAGCAGCTGGATGCGGGCGCGGTGCGGGTGTTGGGACACAAGCCGGGTACTGAGGGCTGCGGCATTCCAGGCAAACGCATCGGCTTCATGCCTCAGGTACATGTATACCGTCTACTTCAAGTGTGTGTGTGTGTGTATGTGTGTAGGGTCCGTATACTCTGACATACCTTAAGAGTTTGCACGTGGCAAGAATGCATGGTTTTATAGTTGTATGAGACAGTGTTCGTCTTTTAGACGTTACATGCGACAACGATGTTTGTTTGTAAATTTTTTTTTCAGTTTTCATAGTATTTCCATTATGACATGTCAGTGTTAAAATTTGCAAGTTACGGGAACATATAAACAACAAAAAAAACAGTTGTCTTACTAGACTGAAATAATTTACAGTGAAATTAGATATTACGTGCAATACGCTAACGGATTTAAAACGGCACACTAAAATAATTTCATATTTTAAAAAAATTGAAAATAATTACACTTTTCTTCTTTTATGGCAATTTTTTAAAAAATACAAAGGGCTTCGTTAAGTAATTTTAAACCTTTTAGCATGTCACCTATAATATCTAATTTCAGTGTAAATTATTTCAGTCGAGTAAATCACTTGGTTTTCCTTATTCCTACGTTCCCGTAACCTGCAAATTCCGACATTGACACGCAAGTAAGTGAGAAATATAGTCAAAAGTAAAGTAAATGAAACTAACGTCATGTCGTACAAATATGAACTAATGCATTTTGGCTACGTGAACACCCTTAATGTCGTGATAAACTACGTTGCAAGCTGCGAAAAATTATGAAGGATCTGTACATTAAGTTAATTTACTTACCAACAGAGAGCATGTATCTGTAGTTTCGGTAGTTAGTGCCCAATGTATCACATTATCACAGTTTAAATGTTTATCATATTTCTGGTACTGAAATTCAAAGCCTTAGTATCACGAATTAGGGTAGATTTATTCTATAGAATGTATCTTAGTGACTAAGTTTCTTATATTTATAGATTTTATGTTTAGTTACTTGTAACTAATTTGTATGACTTAATTATGAAATTCATGGCCAATACTGACATAAAACCCTACTTAACAGGTTTTTTAAGCTTAGATGAGCTGATTGTTATCTATATTTACATGATATGAGACTGTAATCAGTTAATAATAAATGTATCTATAATTACGGTTACACAGAACAAAACAGTAAAGAAATGTAGGCCTAAATAAATTTATTTTAAAATATGTGTCAACACATTATACATTTCCTACTAACCTTTCTTTTTAAATAATTAAAATGTACGTTGTATTAAGGAGAAACGTCATTAATAATACTTTTAAAAGTAAACTTCTTCCTTCAAGCTCGGGTCACAAGTTGCAACATTGAATTTTATTATTTTAACATCCTGAGAAGAAATATGTTATATATGTGATTATATAGCAGTTTTTGCTCACCTTGCCCTACATAACACGCATTAAAATTTAGCTGTTAACGTACCAGTACATCGCAATCAGTCAAGCCGTTTATGAATATAAAATAAATGGCTCCGCTTACTGCGACCTAGTTATCTATTACCTGCTAAATCGTAATGACTGTTCTGTAGCACAAGGTAATACTAATTAGCTATATAATCGCTTATTTAAACATTCTCTTTTTTGATTTATAATAATAAAATCAAAAATCAAATAATCCATAAATTGTGAGTGAATTCGAGCCTTACTGTATGATGGCCGGTACACATAGCGTGAAAAGCATCAGTTTAATATAGTGTATTTCTCGAAATAAATTTGCAAAATAAAAGAAAAACAACAAACCTAGACAGTAGGATTTACCAACTTTCTAAGCAGAAACTTTCCTCGAGTAAGTTTTTCTGAAAAACAGTCTCTGACGCCGAAATGCCGTGCATTTAATTGCGTGAACACGCTTAACAAATCCATTATTCTGTTGTTTTTTTTTTCATAAAGTTGACTAATATCATAAAGTAGATTAGTCGTTTTGTAGTTTTTCCCATGTTAAACTTTTAAAAATGTGTAAATTTGAACAGAGTTTTCATCGTTTATTTATCTACCACACATTCTTAAGGAAGCTGCCTATCCCGGCGCGAGAGCAAAGGATTTATGTGTTTAGCTATGTTACGTGGTGATCAACTTTCCCGATATTTCTTTTGGATGAAAATCATTTCCTTCATCGGTAAGTGTTGCAATATTGCTGCCGGTGTAAAATGCAGAGAAAAATTTTAAAGTATTTTTTTCCCGAGTGTTATTCTGGGCATGGAAATACCTATTTCTCCACAGTTTTCAGAGTACTGAAAAATAAGTGCATAAAATATCATGCGGTGTGGGCCACACAGTTATGAAAAAAGTCAGTGCTGACATGTACGTCGGATGAACAGGTGTCGAAGCCTTATTCATGTATTATGATTTTATCTGTGAAACCCTCACCTTGCTCTCACGATGACTTCCAGTTAGGTATCACCCTTAAGTGATGGTTAAAAATGTAAAAGGGAAACGTTCACGTGAAGAGAAGAAATAAGGCCCTGTGAACATGGGTCTGGAAATGAACCGATTACGAGGTAAATTACAGTTAATTGCTAAATCATAAAATTTTACGTACGTATCGAACTATGATATTAATATGTTAAGTTATTCTCGTTTAAGCTTCTAATATGGTGGAGCTACAAAAGTAAAGACAAGTTTCATCAAAATTCTATAATAAGGTGCACAATTTTTAAGTTTGCTCACTAACGTTACTTCAGTTCTTGACATACTTATAGTAAAATTATGTATTAATGACGTAAAATACACACACATTATTAACACGACATGGACCATCAACTATAAATGCACGTTACCGTACTTAGTACAAATATGTACTGAGTATAAGTTACTACGTGTTTACCGAATAAGATAAATTTCTCATTAATTATTTGTTTAGTGGTAAGGAATTTTCAATGTCCACCACTCTGTAAATATAAACACGGCATGGAAGGAACACACATGTCAAGTCAGCTTACTTACTTATTTTTGTGAACTAAGTTAATTTTTTTTAAACATTTCCACTTATATGTCATATTACGCCAAAAATAAAAAAACGCCATTTTTAAATTCAAATGTACCAAAAACTAAATACAGAAAAGTAAAATCATCTTGCTGGTTACTTTTTGTGTACCTACTTAGTTTGATGAAATCCTCAAACATTGTTTGTTAAATATCTAGTAAGATAATATCATGTTAAAATTGCCGCCATTAAAAAAAACGTATGAACACAGGATGAGCGAAATAAACAAAAGACACGTCATCAATGAAATACGGAAACATATTTCCTAAGATGTAATATCGTGCTAAAAATTACAAAAATGTCCGTCATTTAACAGCATATACCATTTATCAACACAAGAACACACTACATTAATGTGAAGTCAACTTACTATTACGTCTTTTTTTTGTGTACCAAGTTTGATACAATTCTAAAACTCGTTTCGTTAGATATCTAGTGTAATCGAAAACGTTAGAGTGGGCTTCATTTTGAAACTACGAACTTGGCAAAAATGAGGTACATAACGTCTAATAAGATTACTTTGTATTATATGTGTACCTAGTTTGATGAAATTCGGCCTACCGGTTCAACAGTTTTTAGGGCACCTCACACACACGCGTGCGCACGCAGTAAGGTGATCTCATTAGCCTACTTTTTTAAGCAGGTTAAAAATGGTTGAAGATGGAGTTGAAATTATTAACTATATTTGATTATACTTGCTTAAAAAAAGAAATGAAGACAACAGTTTAACTTAAGGACAAGACTTTGTAAAAATATATAGAACATGAAAACATATTAATATCAAAAATAGTTTTTAATAGGGCTAAATTCACTAACCAATTCAAGACTATAATTAAGGATTTGGTTGAATAAGCTTGGTTGCAAGAGAAACACGCTGAGCCCTTGTACTGCACAAACATGCATAAGCTCAAAGTATGCAAGTGATTTACGCTTGACAGCGGTAGGTTATGATTTTTTGGTATAAATAACACGTTAGTTACATAAGTTTTTTTAACACGTCTGATTGTTCATTTTGCCATCACATAAGCTGGGAAGTCAAGTTTAATCTACATCATTGCCAGTGGTAGTAATGCCAGACGAGTTCACGTATTGGAAACGGGAATTATGATTTTTGTTCGAGTGAAGTGTGTACGTATTTGATTGGTAAGAAAGCTACTTTTAAAATGTACTTTATTTATTTATCGGGTGTTTTACCTTGACTCAAGAAGGAGGGAAACAGAAGGAAATCGGCCAGGACATCAGTGAATGAAGGAAATATTTCAGTATTCAACGTGTATGATTTCTGAAAACTCATGAAATCCGAAAGGAGGATGGCCACACCGAGAATCAAACCTTGATTCTCCCGAATTTAAGGCAACTGTTTTCTCATTGCTCTATCTCGCTCCTCATTAAAATTTCCAGGAGAATGTTTACTAAAGGAAGTCTTGCCAAAAACGTAGTGAAATTTAATTCTGAAATGTTTCTTTAGACATGGTGACAATTATTGTGATAATGGATTTGTCAGATATTTCTCGAACCTAACCAGTTCTTTCATTCCGCATGCATAACTGTTTCGTAAGAAAATAAAATAGGCTTGTATAATATTTTTTTTACTGTATCTATTAATTTTTATAAATTGTTTAATCATCCGCCATGAAACAGAATGACATGAACTAAATACATAAAAGTCAAGGCACCTTACTAAATACCCTGTGTATACTAATTATGATGAAATTCTGAAAATTATTTCATACATATTTTTGATGAATTTATGTTAAAGTGGCCACCATTTTTAAAATACGAATAGAGAATTAACAAAACACAAGCTTCAATTTCCTTATGTTCCGAAATTTTAATTTACGGTTCGGGCCTATTTAGATATCTCGTGTAAGAAAAATGTGTTCAAAATATCTGTGTTTTGCATAACAAGTTTGTTGACAATCCGATTAGTGGTTCCTTTAAGTTTCTTTTCATGGCAAACATTCAAGTTAATGCCATTTTGAAAGCAAAACACATAAAAGTCAAGTCACCTTACTTAGTACTCATTGTATATCGAGTTTGATGAAATTATAAATTTTGGTTTCTTAAATACATAGAATGATAGAATAATATCAAAATGGCCACCGTTTTAAAAATATAAACACGGCATAAACAATAATAAATGCCAGTTTACTAAGTATTGTGTACGAAGTTAAAAATAATTTTCATTCCGCGGGTTCGAACGTTTTTAGTAGAGAACACACACGTACAACACACAAATTAACCCACATACACACAGGCACAGGAGGAGAGGGGATCTAGTAAGCCTACTTTTGCCATCGATACAAAGTGATTTATGTATTTGGTTAGTTACTGTTTCGTAGTATTAAACTACCCATTAATTATTCAATTTTTATCACAAGAGATACCTGGGAAAACCTTTTCGAAATTTTTCAATCTCGAAACATATAAAGTACCCTACTGAGTAAGAGTAGATCACATTAATTTATTTTGTTTATACCGTGTTCATATTTTCACAGCGGTGGAAATTTGAAAATTTTTTGATCACATGATATAATCTAAATTAATCTTTAATATGAATTTCATCTAACTCGGTACGCTTATAATACCTAGTAGACCTACATTTCCTTCAATTTAATGTAATATGTTCATACTATATTTAAATTTTTGTATGGTGGCATTTTGAACTTTCTTGATCACACGACATATTTGAGGACCATTTCCCAAAGTTACTTTAGACGTGGTACACTTTACGTTCTAAGTAAGGCAACGTCAAATTAGTGTTATTTGGGTTATCCTCATAATTTCAAACAGGAATGATGGAAATCTAATTAAATTATCACATATTTTATTATTCAAGGTTTGATTAAGATAATATTTACTGTAGCAGGACCACCATTGTAGAAGATAGCACGAGAACAAGTTATAATTTCATAATTATAGATGTACTGTACGTGAAAAATTTTAAATTTTATGTATACCTACTTTGCTTCTACTTTGAGGAATGTAAGCTTATAAGTTATACCATGAACTGCTTGTTGTAATTTTTTTTTTATATTATAATTCTCTAGAAATAAGAATGAATGTTTATAGTATTTTCTTAATCGTTTAATACTTACATTTTTTAGGAAACCGCATTGTATCTCAATTTTACGATACGAGACACAATGCGTTATTTTGGATGGATCTTCGAGATGAAACCAGAGGATGTTGAAGAAAGAACAGAGCATCTTCTGAAACTCTTGGACATACCTAGTGCAGAAACCATGACCAAGAATTTGAGGTAATTAAATAGACAACATTTTAAACATCACAAATTTATTCATGATCTTTCGCAAATAATGCTGTGGACCTAACATTAAGTGTCAGAACTAAGAGAAAAAATATCTATAACAGAAGACTTTAGTAAAATTTCGTAATTTAAGTATGAATAGTTATAAAAATTACGTAAACAACTTTGTATGCATTAATGATTATTTGCTTCGTGCGATTGTATTGCGCTAGCAATTTAAAATGAAAATTTCTACCTTTGTTTATTCTATCTAAACAGCAATATTAGGAAAGTACGTAAAATTTTGAAAAGGACTCAACTTTCCTTACTAAAAAGGCATTAATTTGCTTTTATTTTTCTCTGAAACTTTTAGGGTTTAATATAAAAGAAACATAGTTCCATAAGAAGCGGTCACATCTGAGTTATTTTTAGTGAAGGTTTGTGTGAAAATAAAATTAAAATGCCTTAAATATATTAGAAAGAATGTATTTGCTGTTGAGTATTGCAGCAACAGCAGCAAATGTATAAGTTTTATGTAATATAATATCTCCCAAGAATGAATACAGTAATAATTTGTAATTGCTTAGTACGTATGTTAAAGTTTCTTTAAGTGGACAATTTACTTTGAATGAACAAAAAAGGGAAAATAAAAAACGAGAGAGTCAATAATTTAAGTATCTAATAATATACACAACTACATATTTGATCTACAAAATAAGTACAGATGTCAAACTTAGCAACGCAGTCGTTACTTCGTCTAATTGTTTGATCTAACACAGTTCTATAGGAGTGTGCTAAATTTTATTTCATATACGCTACAAGTATGACAATATACTATATATATATATATATATATATATATATATATATATATATATATATAATATTTAAACAAATGAAGGATAAAATTCATTAATAACACAAACAATCAAACTGTGACACAACTGCTTTTTCAAAATTGTTCAAGGAATCACCTTCGTCAAACCATGCTTTATCATAAAGAGTTATTGTATTAAATTATTTTAAAGAAAAGAATGGTATAAATGATTTAATATTTTAGAAATACTACTACGCAGCGTGCCCTTCTTTTCAAAGTACAGGTCACCCATTCTTTTTGAACTTAAATATACTTTACAAGCTCCTACTCTGGACGTCGCTCATGAATAAAGTTTTGCTGACTTAGCTAAAAATACTTTTTGTTACCGGCAGAAATTCCCTTTACCTATTATCAATAATTATTTTATCTTTAATTTTCAAGATAGCTATACTTTAACCAAAATACTACCTATTTTTAACTTTTTCTTTACTGTATTTGGTAATTTTTTCCCTTAATTAACCTTTTTAGAATTATGAAACCCAATGCAAAAGAGAAAAATAGTAATTACAAAGATCACATTTTAAATAAAATACGTTACCAGTATAATTAAGAAAGGTATTATTTTCTCAACGTGTGTGCAATTTAACCCTTAAAATGCAAAATTGTTAACACATAAGCATATTTATTTGAATAAAAATTATTGATCTGTTGACCTACAACAAAAAAGACAAATTACATCAAAGTTGAATAGTAAAATTTGTGTTCTGTCGGTTGTAGTTATTAACGTATATGAAATAAAAAATACATATTCACGTCGTAAAATCTTCGAAATCGGAAGCTACCTGTAGGACTACGAGCTATATATTACTTAACACAATACAAGACTAAACATTCTTAATTCACGTTATCCTTACTTAGTAATAAGTGGATACTGTGTCTAAAGAAACTTTGCAAAATTATCATCATATTTTTCATGTAAGGAAAGAAAAGTTCAGTGAGGAATAATTTTTAAAAACTAACTACGATGTAAATAAACAAAATAGGCTACATTAAACTGAAGTCACTGTATTCGTTACTGCGTACGTACTGAGATGAAATTCTCAATGTTGGTTATTAGATATGTTACAATTAACGAAATTTTCAAAGTTCATCACTGTGCAAATAATAACACGGCATGAAAAAATGCGTTGTCGTCATTTGTACATACGTAGTACTATATCAGTACCTAGTTTGATGAAATTCTAAAAAAGTAATTCTTCAGATAATCAACATAATCAAAAAATTTCAAATAACTGTAATTTTGACATAATAAACACAGCACGGACACAGAAATATTGATCTTAACAATTACTGCGTACGAGTTTTATTAGATTCTCAATAGTTGTTGATACCATATTGTGTGTTCAAATGGTCATCATTTAGAAAAATACAAGTATGGCATAAACAAAATCATGAAAGTCAACTTCCTAAGTTCTATACTCGTGCAGAGTTTAAAGTAATTCTAAAAACTGTTCCTTATATATTTAATGCAATCGAAATATGAAAAAATGACCAGCATCTTAAAATACGAATAGGTATTAACGAAATTCACAACAGTTAAGTCAGATTTATAAGTACTATATGAGCACGTGATGATACTATATGAGCACCTGATGAAATTTGGCTAACGCATTTAAATGTTTTATGGTGGGACACTCATTCAATAACTCACTCACAAACCCAGACACACTTAGACCAAGAAAGTGATCTCACAAGCCTACATTTTCCTTCGGAATGTAAACTAAAATACAATATTTTGCTTCACTATGCGGAAGTTTTAGTGAAAATATTTTTTAAAAATCGGCTAAGATTTGAGTAACAGTCTGTCAGCATAAATAGTAATGTAATTTTTTGACATTAAGTTTGTGTGCTGTGCATTTCCACCGTCCTTAAAGAGGCAGTTCAAAATATGTTGCGATGTACAACTGAAATTTTTTGTGAATAAAAACACATTTTTTTGCATACAACAATTATTTTAATTTTATATGTTTTATGTGCAATGATTTTCTGCTAAGCGAAGATGATTGGATTTAATTTACAAAAGATTTTTCAAAGTCACGTTAATTCAAATAATAGTGTTATAATTATTTCGTAGTATTTATCGCCGTTTTATATTCGAACTTTACTGACTGGTTTTCATTTCGGTTCTTTCTTTATCGTTTCGAATTAAATGAGCTTGAAGTTAATTAGCAAAATTACAGGCTATCAATAGTAAATTTCTATAGTAACTCATTCAATGTTGTTTTCAACTATGTGGAATACTCTTTCATTTTCATGTAAAAATATAACACGTGGTAAATGCCATAGTTTGGACGGGTCAACTGTAAGACTAGTTTTAAAGAAAGCGAATAAAAATACAGACTTATTTATTTAAGAACTGACGTACTACTTTTTTTCAAATATAACGTTCTATATTAGGTAAACACAGAGAAAAAGTCAACAAAACAATGGACTGATCTTTGAAAGAACTGTGCAATGGGAGTGCATGACTGGATTTATTTACTTGGACATACTCCATTGCGAAATAAATGACTGTTAAAAGAAAACTAAAAATAATATGTTTTCTTGTATTATTTTTAGTTTTCTTTTAACAGTCATTTATTTCGCAATGGAGTATGTCCAAGTAAATAAATCCAGTCAAAACAATGGACCTTTTTCGCATTTCAAATAGTTTAGCAAATATGTTGTAATGGTTGACAACGATGCTTTCAACTGAGTTTTGTTGGCGGTCGGTGAGAGCTGTTTTGATTAAAAGACATATTTTAAGCATTTGCTCATCTGCCTTTTGTATATTCGTTTAATCACCTCTAAGTGCTGCGTTCATTAATTTTCTAGTTTTCAATTTACGCATAATTCGATTTTTTCGTTAAATAATCAATTCCAACAGACAATTTGATTTGTCTTCTTTTTAACCGACAGCACGTGTCATTTGCTTTTAGCTTTTAGCGCGTGAGGAATAATGGACAAATATTTTTGTTCGACTATTTCAAATCCAGATAAGTTTTAGCTGGTGCAATGATATCTTACCATTGGCGCGTTGATGCATAACTGGTTCTCAATCCTAATAAGAAGTGTACAGCCATTTTTTTAAATTTATGTTAAGCGAAATAAATTTTAATACTAATTAATCAATACGTTATTGTTCAACAATATGCTGTATATGTATGTATGCGGCCATAGTTCATTTTAGCATACCGATATAATAATTTATAACGTACATTAGTTGTGAGATTAGGTTCAGTCCTGTTTGTGAAGATAATGCATGACCGTATGGACAGAACTTGTGTCGTAATATCAAACTGGGAATTTCTCTCAACAAATAAAACCTAAACATTAATTTGTCTGTTTGACGTAGCGGCGGCCAGAAGAGGCGAGTCTCGTTCGCCGTGGCACTCCTGCACGACCCGGAGTTGCTGGTTCTGGACGAGCCCACAGTCGGCATGGACCCCGTCCTCAGAGAGATCATCTGGGAGCACTTGATGAAGCTGTCCAGTGAGAGAAACAAAACCATCATCTTCACAACGCATTACATAGACGAGGCGAAACAAGCACACACGGTAAGAACATTTCTCGCCTTAAAATTTGCTAGCAAGTGTACGCGCTGTTGTCGAATTGCTTACAGTAATATGGGGTAACTTTGTACCGTTCAGCGCAACTTCGTACCACCAGCCTAGTTTCATTTCAAATGAAGTATTTCAGAATTTAGGAATACGGTTGTGTTCTAAATGTTTTAATTTGTTAACCTTACATTTTGCACAGTGGTTGAATGCCACAAAGCTATTATATAAAAGAAAATCCCTGGTACAATGTACATCAAAATGGTACAAAGTTGCCCAAAATAAATATACAGGTGTTTCGGAATAAAGTGAGCGTTCAAAAAAGCCCTGCTAAATTTCTATTTTCAGCCAAATCGTATATTTCCACGCGTAACGGGCAACCACAGGAAATATCTGACCTATCTAGTCACGTCACTAGTTATTTGCAGGTGTGAGATAAATTAAACGTACTTTAGGAACACATATAAAATAGATTATTAATTATATAAAATACAAATAAATTTATGTCTATTCCTGAGAATTTTATTTATGTAATTCTGTGCTTAAATTGGAAAATACACGGAGCTACATCAAGCAGGTCACTGCCAACCATACAAGTTGTAAGATAACTATTGCTGACGTTGCATTATCTGCAGTAACGGTTGGTGATATATTATTCAGAGATTAAATATTTAGTGCTCACTTTATCCCGAACGACCTATATCAATATTTCGGAGAAGCAATCCTCGCATCACGACGATCAAAAAATGTTTTAGGTCCATATACTCTCTGCACTACAGTTAGCATACGTGGCGTACGATTCATAACGTACAGGCTGCTGTTTTCACAGTTATTCCTACTGTTTATGTGTTAGTGACATAACGGAGTAGTTAATAATATTCAGGACTGCTGTAATGACATTCCACACCAACCTGATCCATTAACCGTAACAGAATGTATTGCTAACTGTAGTGCGTTTTCAGAACCGTGTTCACATAACATTTTTTGTTCCTAGACGTGATAATTGTTTCTCCTTAATATTGACAAACAATCCGGTAACAACTTGTATGTAGAATTTATTTTTCTGCAATTTACAGCAACCTAATTTATCCCATATAAATATAACTATACGCTGCTTTTCTGCATGTAAAACAATATAAAACTAGTTATGCTTGAGAAATTATCGTGTATGTTAAACTGTAGGAAACACCCTCAGACCCCCTACATTTCTGTAAAACACGTAATTATCGTACGCCTTTTTGTATGACTACGCTTGCTAACTATGAGAATTATCGAAATTATATTCATGAATATTCTATCTGAGGAAGTATCAGTATAGGCTACGTATCTCTAGACGAGACTAACGGACACAACTGCCGGAACTCCACGGACAAATTTGGCATTTCTGAAGGGTGGATATCGAAAAATCAGACAGGGTAGTGGAAAAAGTTCATGACAAAAATGGCAGGATCTCGAGGAAACACTTTAAAATATGTTATTGATGCATCATTTCTCGTATGAGGATCCATTTCGAAAGGCCATTTGCGACAGTCCTCTCGGATAGTTCTTACGTGTCTTACTAATTTTTTATTGGTGGTGTTGCGAGAGAAAATAAAAGTCAGTCATATTTTTTAAGGATAGCAAGTCGTCACTGTCCACTCCTGGCGTGGATTTATCGGCCAGGTTTAAATTCCGCCCACACGACTGGTCAACCTCGCGACAGGCGAATCGGCCCTGGCGGTAACACCCCAATCCGTCGTCCTCACACGTCGTCCCACGTCCATCTCTGCCGTTTAACTCCCCTTGCGTTGTCCCTGTTGTGTACCAAGACCCCCGCCACTTGTGCTGCAGGCTTCGGTTTCTTTGGGCCATCAAGGGCCCTCGAGATCAGTAAATTCTTGCCATTGCCACATTTATTTCATTTCACATACATTTTCCCTCATTACATCTGACAATAACTATCCAAGTGTCTCATTAATCCTAAAATTCCTTAAATACTACTTATTATAAAAAAAACATTTGTATCTTAATTTGTACAGGCAGCACTCCTCCCCTCTCTTCCAACAGCTAAGAGGCGTACAAGTGGTGTATGAGTGAGGAGCCAGGCTGCGGCGAGTAGCTAGCTGCACTTGCTCTGTCCACAGAGACGAAATATACACACTTTAGTTTTCTCAACTTATAAACAGTAACATTGATTATTGCTATCTCAGTGTAGTTCCATCTGCTTCCTGACATGATGCCGAGGAGAAATAATGGTCGCACGACCGGTTTATTTTGATATCAGAAATTATCCTAATTAATTGCTATTGCTACATATACATTGTAATGGCCATCACTGCGCACGTAACACATTATTCAGCAGTTCGGAACCCTGCAATTAACATTATAATATTAATAGGAGCCCATTGTGTTTCTGTACCAAAACTATGCGTTTCAAAAGAGTGAAAACGTAAATAAATAGCAGTATTCGATTTAGATATTTTTCTTTGCGTATGGAAATTAATTAATTCTTGGTAACATACTGACAATATGCATAAAATCAAATGGGTGCCACATTGTGCGAACAAAAGAAGTACGAGCAAAACAAAGTAACATTTAGGTGGTCATTACTATTGTTACTAAAATTAATCTTAATATTGTGTGTGGCAGTGATAAATCGCCTCGCATTCGGCAGGACCCACGTTCGATCCCCATTTCCGGTGATACTAATCTCGGTTTTCTAAGTTTTTTCAAAATTTCTCCAGCTACAATTCCTTAAACAGGCCCTGGCTGTGTACCTCTACCAAGGCATTTTGTTGTTTGGAGGCAAGTAAACTGTCCAAACAAAAACAAATTAAATAAATAAAAATAAAGTAAATATACTTTCATACCGTTTCTTGCAAAATTCTTTCCAACATTCGTATTTAAATTTGGTTACGAAACTGAACAGCATTATATAAGTTTTAAATGTCATGCCACAACAAATATTTCGTTGTATTATTACCTCATAGGAATTAGGAGTTTATATTTCGCTTACAACTTTTTCATATTTTCAAAATGGCGGCCACTTTAATATTTTTTTGATCAAGCTGGATATCTAATGAATCATGCTTTAAATTTCATGAAACTTGTTACACATATAGTACATAAAAATCTGACTTAATTTTTGTGTATTTCGTTCATCCTGTATTTATATTTTCGAAATAGTGGTAATTTCTACATTTTTAGCATAGTACAACATATCTTACGAAATATTTTTCAGAATTTCACCAAACATGGTACTCATGTACCACATACAAATCTGAATTTACTTTTGTGTATTTCGTTCATTCTGAAATCATATTTTTAAAATGGTGGCCATTTCTATATTTTTAGAATAGTATGACATACCTTAGGAAGTATTTTACAGAATTCTAATAAACTTGGTCAGCATATGCTACACACATAGTTTATTTGACTTTTGTGTTTTGTGATCATTTTGTGTTCATAGTTTAAAAATAGTAGCCATTTTTTATATATTTAGCATAATACGCAATATGCATTGCATTTGGGGGGGGGATTTAATTAAACTTGGTAAACATACACTACATAAACTACGAAGCTGACCTGACTTTTCTGTATTTCGTATATTACGTGTTAATATTTTCATAATGGTGAACATTTCAATTTTTTTGTATAATATGACATACTTGAGGAAATATTTTTCCGATGTTTATTAACCTCGGCACGAATATTCTAGTTATTTACTGCACTTATGTGTATTTCGTTCATATATTTGTTATATATAGAAATCTGTAACAATATTTTATCTATAGGATATAAGTATTCCTCAGAAAATTTTTCCTAGTTTTAATTACATGGGGCACAGGTGTATTACTTAATAAGCTGACTTATATAGTGTACATTTGGTTTGTCATATCCCTTAATTAATATAATTTAATAATTCAAGATTACGTAAACAATTTTAATCTTAAGGGTTAAACTGCCTCCACTTTGATGAAAGTAGGCTTATCAGTTATGCTGTAACTTCTTGTTCAAGTGTAATGTAATTAGTGAACAATTAAGTCTCCTGACATAAATGCGGAGACAAGAAAGTCAAAAGTCTGATTGATGCTTGTTTTATTGCGCGACGCCAGATAGGGCTGATGCGCAATGGGTGTTTGCTGGAAGAAGACAGTCCAGACATGCTTCTACAGAAGTACAACTGTGCCAACCTCGAAGATGTGTTCCTGCATTTAAGTCTGCAACAGGAGAGTTGTGGGGACCTGCAGGTTAGTTACGTCAGGCAGTAAACAATTTTTTTTAATATTTCAAAAGTGTTCTTATTAATTGAATAATAGAAAATTTTAAAATAACCCAACCATCAGTCATGCATAGTTTTATCGACCAATTGTGTTTCAATAGACGTTTACAGTTATACTTGATACAGTAACTTATTATTACAATATTTGAGTTCATGTTCGCATCGTACAATGTTTGTAAAACTACAAGGTGCGACCATAAGTGTCAGTCGTTTTGCATAGCAGTTAATACGTGACATACATTTTAGTGTGCTGCAAAATATCCTGCGACTTTAAAAGATTCTTACAATGGGGGCACATAGTCTAAGTGGTGAAATATATTGAACAGTGCTATGCATTGTGGAAGTGCGACGCCGTAGTAAAATCATTATGGTTTTATTTTTGTGTGAAGAACGTTGTGCCTACCCACCAGGCCACTGTAGCTAAAACAAAGCTTTGAGTGCGTTGTATACAAACATGGTGGTTCATAAGGTGTTGCAAAAGTTGCATTCTTGTATAATTACGGTACTGTATCAAACATCACTCTTCGGTCATAGTGACTATTTTATATGAGAGTGCACACCACTATTTGTCACACGATATGAGTGCGTACGACGCACATTAACTTCATTTTATCAAACAACTTATGCTATACAATTATTCACGTCACTGTAAATATTGTGCACATTTTTTATTTTTATTTTTATTTATTTTTTTTTTACGTTTCAGATAACATATGAAGAGTATTAGCAGAAAAAGTTTTACTTTTACAAGAGTATTATTTCTATTTCCATATTTCTCTGCTGAATTTATAATTATGGTATGGTTGTGTTGTAGAATGCTCTTCCACCACCTGAGGTGATTGAAGAGTCTGACCCTTATTTGGCCAGAGCTAATAACATCGACAATGCCTTACAAGAAATTGACAATGAGGTAAGTGGTTGATAAATAATTATGTTCACATGAAGCTTTACTGTAGTGCCTGTGACAGTCAAAGTCTTTGAATTCAGAGCCTTTATCAAGATGCCATTCCACTGTACAGTATTCCCGAAGTACACAACACATTCCAAGTGAGACGTCGCTAGTAAAGTGAAGTGACAATAACTTGCTGAGCGCTTTGCAGCGAGCTTTTCAGCATTGGTGAGGGTGATTAGAGATTATTTGGCAGCACAGGAATGAAAGGGCGGAGAATATTGGTAGATCCCAGAGAAATTCTGCCGACCAACGGCATCGTCTGGCACGTTTCCTAAATGCGGAAATCAGGGCAGACCCTTCTTGAAATCGAGCCTAGATATCCTTAATAAGGGCAAGTGCCCTAACGACTGCGTCAACCACGGCCCGCCCGTCGGTAAAGTGTGGCAAGCTGCAAATGCACATTACACAGTTAATGAATCTGGAGTGACCGCGCTTGTTCGGAGAAATACTCCGTTCACGAATCTGCCATTGGGTCTGAGACAACAATGGCTGTACATCAGTGACTAAATGATTCAGTTGCATTGTGCCACTGGAGTAATACCAATGGCATATGCCATCTATGATCGGTTAGTGGTTTACTTTCTTTAAGCCTCCAATATACTGGATTTACAGATGGCATACCGAATATCTTGTTGCCGAAAATTTATCGTACCGGGCAGCTCATTTAATTCTTAAGTTTTCCGGGGCCATCTTTAACCCACCAATATAATAGCAAAACTACTTTTTATGTTTGGGATTTCCTTTCTGTATCTTAATTCAAATAGAATTTTATCTGAAGTTACAGTGCAATGAATTTTACAGTTTGAACATATGTGAAAAATCCATTCATAACTGTTTGTGATCTGCCTTAACCTACGAACTTTACTTATTTCAGAATTTGGAGCTAATAGCCGTACTATAGGCCTACCAATTATTGATTTAATGTATTATATGCAATTGATATAAAACCAACTGCATGCTTATCGGTCGTATCTATGTACTCCCAAAATGTTATTTTTACGTAAAGAAAGGTACCCGATTTAAGTATATTTGATGATTTCCCTGGAATATATTACTTTTATTATTATTATTATGTTTTATCCTGTATTATCTCTCACAATGCATATGCAATGAAATCAATTCACTTACTTTTTTTTAAAACAATGAAAGACTGCTTTACTCATTTAGTATGTAACATAGATTATGATGATCACTACATGACGAGTCTTAATTGGATCGACATCTTTTGTGGCGTGAATCCCGACGGCAAAATATGTCAAAAATATTTAAATCTTACGGTCAAGTTATTGTTAAGGGTGGTACGCACCTTAAAGTAGGATCTGTAGGAATGCTTTTGAGTATTTAAATAAGAAATTACGTGTTATTATGGACCAATTTTTCATACAGAGTTTTGGTGGACGAAGCTTTTGAAAGTGTTTGTTTGCATTTTGTTAAATCATCCTTCGACGTTAGTAAAATCGATAGAGGTGTCATTGCAATTGTTCGGAAAGATGTAACCATGAATTTTAATGAACGTTTTTAATTGGCTAAGAAAAGAAAGGTTGTCAGAAACAAAATAAGTCGCTTTTGTGTGAAAAATATTAGGGCAACGGATCTTGTTGAAATTCATTTCGTAGTATTTTCGAACGTTCATTAACAAAAGCTTGTCCCCATGCAACCTGTGTAACGTACGCTAGGTGGTTTGTCTACTATACTAGCGTAGTGCTCTGCACATTCGTTCAACTGGTAACTAGGTCATGTAAGTTGTGTAAGTTAGCATACATTTTATGAAAACGTGTTTGGAACTATAATATATAGAAATGTGAGCAAAAATTACGTTTAAGTATCCGGCTAGCTGCTTATCAGCGTAGATATGAAAGCTGAATTGAATCAGGAATTTGCAAAAGGGACCAAGTCCAGGCGAGTAGATTGCTGGGAAACAACAAAAATTTAATATAGTGGATCTGGGAGAGAAACAGGTAATCAATAATGGATAACTTGACAGTATAGTGTGTGTGTGTGGAGTAAAATGAAACATAACGCATTTATATTTTTTTTTTATAAATTAAGAATGTTATTGGAACTGATACCTTTTAAAAATAAATAGCATTATTTTCTAACAATGGCACATAAAACATAATACCTTAAGTGTATAATAGTGCAATGTTGGTATATTCTAGTGAAAAACTAATAATATGATACACATAAACATATTTTGCAAACACAACACCACCCAGTACCTTTTACCCATATGTTATGTATTACACTATCAGAGAAAGCATAATGTCTTTGAAGTAGATTAATGGAACCTTAGTATATGCTAGTGAAAAAACTACCAAGCCAGATTGAAAATTATTATTCAACTACAATCATGTATGTCATAAGCCAAATAATGCACTATTGGCACATTCACGGACTAGTCCGTTTAACGCATTTCTTGTATTGGACTGAGTTTCTTTTACTGCTAACAGCCAAGAGAATGCTCTGGAGAGTCGAAATCTCGTATAACCTGAATTTGCTCAAAAAGTGGACTTGGTCCCTTTTGCAAATTCCCGATTCAATTGTATAATGTTATAATTTTCCTGGGCACCAAATGGTCCTAGGAAAATTAAAGAAAAAGTAAATAAAAAATAAATAAAAATAAAATAATTAATTTAATTAAATATCTTGCTCTCACAATAATTGAATTAGAATTTTCAATGAGGGTGCCAATAATATTTTAAATGATAGCAGCTAAACCTTGTCAAATTCTGTCTCACTGGAGACAATAGTACATCTTTCAAAATTGTTATTTAAATTTGTTCATGTGACAATCGAACTGGTACGTAAAAAACCATCAAACAATTAAAAAAATATATACCAATTATGGTCTAGTGAAACTTACACGAGCAGTTATAAGCTATTGCCCCTTTCATCCAAATTTGTATCGGTTGTTGTTGTGACAAACACTACATCACATAATACATCAGAAGGTAAAGAACCATTAATTTAACACAGGAAACTGGTTTATAAAATGTACTGAGAGATGTACCTACATAATGACCTGGATAAAATAATGCGGTTTTAATTAATTTAGTAAACGCTTTTTGTTCGGTGATACGGTCACTTATACTACGCAAAATCATCGGGTTTTGGACATTTGTAGAGAAATCAAGAAAACTATTTTACTGAAATGTCAGTACTTCGTACGGTTAATTATAACATTTCACGTAATACACAAGGACATTATTAATTTTCTTCTTACAGTGTTTCACTTTTTAGTTAGGAGGTTGTGCTAAGTCTTAAATTGATATAAGCTGTTCAGAATAAATTGAGCACTGCTTACAATTTTCTGTGAGCCATTATACCTCTATATTTACTATTTTAAATACGAAAACTTCAATGCAACTAAAAATTAGTGTAAACATTCCACAACTCTCAAAACTTGTCTTCTATAATCCCAATAAATATTTATTCATTATTTTAAGTGTGGAACAGTGCTCACTTTAAAGTGAACCACCTATATAATTGGACTTACTATTTTTACAGGCCAGCAAAGGAGATCATCTGGAAAAGCCACGCGGTTTGTTAGCGAAGGGAACGATGCGTGCTCTCATTTTTAAGAATCTCGTTGTTGCGTACAGAGATCTGAGGTAAGTATTTTTAATGCTGTTTACAGTGTCAAGTCTCATAATTAATAGCACGCAAAGACGACAATGTTCTTTTCTTTATTTTATTAATTTGAATCTACTCAGATGTGTGATCCCCATTACTTTTCTATTGTGAAGAATTGCATTACACTTTAAGGCAAAGATTACACAAGTAAGTTTGAATGAGCTTGATGTACGAATTGGCAATAATGAAAACGTTGAAATAGTATAACTATGTCCTGCATATTTCACTGAAAAGGGCAAAAGTAATAACCAAGGCATTTCAGACTGTAGTGTACACAAATTCCAAATTTAGTATTTTCTTTAAGAGTATCGTTTTACTTTATCATATTAGACTAAAATCATCATTTCACTACAGAAGAAAAAGAATAAAGTTTCTGATTTACGTGCAGTTGGGAATATTGACTATAAATCTTAAATGTCCGAGCCCTGAAGTGAGCAACGTTAGGAAATATGTGTCAAGTTATAATCTGTGTGGTTCAGAACCTGTCAAATGTGTGTATATATATATATATATATATATATATATATATATATATACACATATATGCGCGTGTGTGTGCGCGCGCGAGTGAAGCGCAGAAGTTCCAAGAGTTCTAAGTGCCGAAAAGTATATTTTTCAGGCACAGTAAAAAACAAATGGCTTAGAGCTTATGGTCTTATAACAATGCTATCTTTGGCCTCCTATTAAATCCAAACAAATATTTGGAAACACTTAGAACATACTCAGGTTATCGGAATGGGCATATAGAACAATTTCCTGGGAAAAGTAATTTTCACAAAAAGTGGCACTTAGAACGTTCGGAACTTCTGATCTACATACACACACACACACACACATGTGTATAATATATATATATATATATATATATATATATATATATGTATATATGTGTGTGTGTGTCTTTATATCACTATTAACTTTCCTGTTCACCTCGGTAAGGCCCACATTGCTTATGGTATCTTTTGACATTTTTAGAATACCCTGAAAACTATGAACCAAAAAGTAAGTTAACAATTTAAAAAAAACCGAAAACATTACCTCACATTATACCCTTGCATTTTCTATATGTTGCATTATTCTTCTTTTCTCAATGCAGAGCGTTGCATTCATCAGAAAGTAATATTATTAAAAATGACTGAGTACACCCGAATATAAATTAACATGTCTTGGCTTCCAGGTAGGCAGCACTCGCTAAGGTGGTAGATTCCTTAAAACATGGGTTCAGTTAAAATTGTTCATAACATAAATTTTACAATACGTGTTTAAAGAAACATGTACCGGTAAGATGGTCGCAACAGTTATTTAAATGTATAATTGATTTATAATAATTTATTTTGTGATCTGTAAGATTGTAATAAGAGATGAACTGATTATTTATGGACTTAGTCTCACATCACAACGACAGTAAGCTCGCTTGAACTTAAAATCACCAATAAAGTTCTTATGCATTCCATGACGAGCTTAAACCCATATTTATATCAAACAAATCCGTTAAGGGCGCGGTCTGCCGCATTTTTCATCACCATGATTTTATTTTTATATATTTGTACCATTTTTTATCTTGTTTTAGACACAACATGTGACTATTTATTTTATTTTTTTTATCATGAGGGGTTTTAACGTAATGGCTCGTTAAAGCCAAAATTTGCATGTTTTCGTGTTACGTACGACATTAAAACCAACATACTTACCAAAGTGAAAAAATTCACAGTGAATAATGATGTTATAGTTTACAAATTCAGCTACGTTTAACCACAAAATAAAACACTTTTGTATTTTAAAAAATATTGAATTATTAACATTTTTAATTTTAAATTTCAGTATTTTTATTTAACAAGAAAATTTTATTTTTTATTTACGTGACATTGTAGCCTGCGACGCGTCTATCCACTGTGAATTTTTTCAGTTTGGAATGTCAGTTGGTTTAAGTGTAGTCCTTAAAAGAGGAAAATGCAAATTTTGTCTTTAGCAAGCCATTACGCGAAAACTATGAGAGAAAAAATATATAATGAACCACATTTAGTAGCATTTTGTGTCTAAAATAAGAAAAAAATATCTCGTACAAATAACAATTAAAACATAGTGACGAAAATTGATGGAGACGCCATTTAGTCACCTTATTGGATAAGTTATTTATTTATGTATTTTAGTGTGTTGAAACTCTCAGAAGAAAAATGTGATATCTGCTATTAAAGTATGCATTCAGTTTAGTTTGCGCTGCAATTCAAGAATCGTGATTGACATTTTAACATGCGTATATTCACGATGCGTAAAGACCTGCAATTTTTTTTCTGTATTTTTAAATTTCTGGACTGTTTACTGCCACAATATAAGTTTAAAGTTCAACTGAGATGATTGTACTCTACTGCTGGGTAGAGAAAATTCACGTTATAACAGCAAATGGCGATTTTTTTCTCGGAATTTAAAAAATAACTTAAAATAAAATAATTATATAATTCGACTGATGCGTAGCCTTAAGGGCGCGGTCTACCGCAATTTTCATCGTCATTTTTAAATTTCTTTATTTGTACCGGACATATTTTTTTTATTTTAGACTCAAAATTTGACTAACTTTCTCTCTAATGAAATTTTATTATCTCTCTAATTTTCACGTAATGGCTAGTTAGTCATATTTTGCATGTTTCCGTTTTAAGGACTACACTAAAACCAACTGATATACCAAACTAAAAAAAAATCATAGTGGATAAAGACATTACAGGCTACAATGTCATGCTCATAAAAATAAACAATAAAAATTATTTGTATTTTAAAAAATGCTGAATATGAAAATAAAAATTAAAAAATTCATTTTTTTTTATAAATACAAATAATTTTGATTTTTTTTTTATGAGCATGACAATGTAGCCTGTAATGTCTTTATCCGCTGTGATTTTTTGGAGTTCGGTATATCATATGGTTTTAGTGTAGTCGTTAAAACGGAAACATGCAAACTATAATTTCATCAAGCCATTACGCGAAAACTATAAGAGATAAAAAATTTTCATAAGAGCCGAATTGAGTCACATTTTGTGCCTAAATTTAAAAAAAAAAATGTCTGGTAGAAATAAAAAATATGAAAAAATGGTGATGAAGATTGCGGTAGACCGCGCCCTTTACTGTACTCGTTGGATGAGCGGTGAGTGAGTGTGATGGTTGTCCTGCAGCCACATCGTGTTCGTGTTCGGTCTGCTGATCATCGCCGTGTCGTCTGTGTACGTGGGTCTGGCGCCGACACCTCACAACCTGCGCCTGGCCGTCGTGAACCACGACAGGAGCTCCTCGCGACACGACTGCGCTGGGGCGAACCTCCAGGACGGCTGCAGCTACAGCGACCTCAGCTGCCGCTTCCTCGACTACCTGGACGGCGCCATCATGCTCAAGGTGAGTGCGCTACAACCCTGTCAACACGTTGCTTTTTTCCGCTACAATTTTATATACGTTGCATTTTTCTTATCTTCTCAGAGCAAGTAATTACTTCCGTCAGAAAAATATGCTATGGAAATGACTGAGCAGCCTCGTATATAAATTAACATGTTTATCATTAATGCTCCTGGGAAGCAGTGCTCGTAAAGGGTGACCAAGTGCGAAAAAGTCATAATTTTATATTTAAATTAAATATTGTCAGTTTTGTAGACGATAATTGAGAGTGCAGTTATTTAAGCTCACATAGTTTTCTCATAACGGTGCGTCAAAGTCAAATTTGGCATGTCCTGCTGCCATGAAAATAGTGAATACCATTTGGCTTACGTAAGTGAAATAATTCACAGTGTAAAAACATACTATAGGCTACGTAATACAACATTTAAAGAAAAAAAACGAGAACTTTTTTGTATTAAAATAATTGCTGAACTTTCAACTTTTTCCCTGTATTTTTTCGAATTTTTTAAAAATTCAAAACATTGCGTTATGGTATTTTAAATACTTTATTGCATATGTTATTGGACGTAATATCACAGTGAATTATTTTATTCAAGTAGGTCAGTTGGTTTTCACTATTTGCATGGCAGCAGAGCAAGAAAATTTTAACTTTGTCGCGCCGTTATGAGAAAAATATGAAAACTAAACTTGTACTGTAAGCGGAAACTTTACCCACAAGTATTATCTGCAAAATTAACAATATTTTTTTAAGTTATAAAATTATGATTTCAACGCACTTGCACAACCTTCAGGGGGCTCCCTAGGTAGGTTGCGTTTGTGTGTGTGAGGCAAGAGCGGAGAGGTTGCCTTTGAAAGACGTATGTAACGCATTATCGCCTCTCCTCGCAAGCTACTAACATGACGTCCAGCTCTTTACTATTATAATTTTTACTATGGAACTTTAAGTGACGACAGCGTTACTTTATTTGAGGCCAGCCAGCGTAGTTCCAATTCTAACGCTTAAACATCAATTTTTTGGCCATTTTGAGGGACCCGAAAAGGATGTTTTAAATAAATGTGCCGAATATTTTAATCCATAGTGACATAGCTTGAAGTATGTGTTATTATCGCAGATATATAAATATAATGCGCAGTTAGTAATTTCGTAAAAAAAAAAAAAAAAAAGAATAATCGCAACTCGCTGCAACGCGTTTCAAGCGCCCTTGAGGTTGTCGTTTCCTTAAAATATAGTTTTAGTTAAAATTGTTCACAACATAACTTACGTAATTTAAAACCAATCCAATTAGGATAGTCAGAACAGTTATTTAAATGTCTCTTTGGTTTATAATAATTTATTTTGTGATACGTAAGATCGTAATAAGAGATTAAGTGGTTATTTATGGACTTCAGTCTCACATCATAAGTTATTGATGTCAGTAAGCTCACTTAAACTTAAAATCGTCAATTAAGTTTTTATGCCTGTCATGACTGTCTATGAATGTTAAGAGGGCATGCTACGTAATTCAATGGTAGAAGCATCTGTTTAAAATTTAATATTCCTCGAAGCCAATTTGCGAACATAACATAAAACTGCAACATTATACAGTAGGTTTAACCATCTCTCTAAACAAAAAATTTTTCTCGAGTAACGTATATCTGAAGATTAATGTGTACTGCTAAAAACTATAACACTTAATTGGGGCGGATAGCATTACGCTTAACAAATGGTTCATTCTGAGTAAATGTTTGCACATAAAGTTGGCAATCAAAGTTATCTAGGGTATTAGATTTGTAGTTTTATACGCACTGACTTGAAAAACATTTACATTTTAAATTATGCTTAAGTATTCATTAATATACCACACACTCTTAAGGACCAGTGAAAAATAAGTTTTTTATGCATGAAAATGTAGTAAGCAGGAATCAATATTTAAACATCAAAAATTGGTTAGTACACAAAAGGTAACTTCCGATTCCACAGTTTATGAACAGTAAACCATCATACAATTAGATTAAATGATGCTGCAGTTAATGTGCAACCATAAACCTGATAACTTTATACGTTGCGTGAATAAAATAAAAATTCCGACTGTTCTGTAGGTTCAAGGTCACTCAAATACAACCTTGGCTTCTATAGCTGTATTTAGTACAAAGATTAGTTATATTAAAAATCATACTGTTACGTATAAATTTGTCTGGGTTATATTTATTACCAGACCAGACAACGATTATATACAAGGAATTAAAAATACCAGTGTTGTTATAAACGAGAAACAGTTATATGGAATAATGTTAAAACAGGGTAAAACTGTAACTTTAAAGTCATTTGAGAATGCAACTTTTTGGAGTTACAGGTTATCAGTCACGTGATGACGTTCTGTTGAGCACAAGACTACAAGTAACCTACCGAGGATAGGCATGCTTTCTGAGTCGCGTGATCAGATTTGCTGGATAACCGGATTGATGACAACAATTACGCAAGCGATTCAATGTTTCCTGACATACTGTAAGCTTGAATACATTACTCGGGTACTTCTTGAATTCTTAAAGAAGAAATGTCCATACCCACACTTACATTGTGCTTTAATATAACCGTATTGTATCTGAACGTATTCAAAATACTCAGGGATTTAACATATCATCTATACAATATAATCTTGCGTATTTCGAACTTTAGTCAAATATTGTACCACATGCGACAGCAGCAGCATATCTATTACCGTAAGCAGGATGAATCTGGATACGTTGATTTGACTTTGGATACATATTTTAAGTATGAACATTTAAGGGTTTCGCCCCCTTGCAGCATAGGCTTCAACCAAAGGAAGGAGGAATGGATACAATATATAGTATTTGCCAGATTTCCTCGATATCTCATAAACCTGCTGAGGGAATTGTTACGCTTTGCGGATGAAAAGTCGTAACATTCTTCTGCAAATGTCCTCAATATCTCACTAACACGATTAGCTACCGTTTTCCTTCCAAAATTCCACGTGGGCAAAGTTGAAGCCAGGCAGCTAGTATTAATATATTTCTTATCGACATTATTGATTGGAAGTTTTCATCAAGTAAATTTCTTTACTCAGTGCTAAAATGTCCCAAGTAACCCTACGAGTCGGAAGTCACCCCCACCCCACCCTCTATGTTTCTCTTTACGTCAAATGTTATTTGATTTCTGCTTTTATACAATACCAGCACAGTGTCTTCTTATTCTAGATTCTCAGCACACGTATTCAGTTCTTTTTTTACGCGTAAAGCTTAAATTTTTATTTGTGCCTTATACGTGTGTGTTGTCCGCAAACTTTAGTTTCTACACTGAAAAAAGAGTTTAGTTGCAGGTACCATACTTGTGTTAAAATAGGGACAACAATGCAGTTTGGTTGTCCCTATTTTAACACAAGCATGATTCCTGCAACAATACTCTTGTTTCAGTGTACGTTGCTCTTGAACCGGGAAACAAGGCGGTGATTGAGACGCCAACCTCACGACTTATTGCACGCTTGAAAACTTCACTCGTATTACTATTTAAACGTCTCTGACACTGAAACTTAACCTTTATCTAACCTCGTGAATTATTGTGAGCAGCAGTATTCTAGTTCACCAAAGAGTTCATTTATCTGACAACCAACTGCCATAGATTTTTTTATATGGCAGCATTACTTTTCCAGAGTTTTATATGCTTCTGATATCTTTTCACTTTCAATCGCATTCATGAATTAATACTTTGTTTAAGAAAAAAAAATTTTACTAACAGAAGAACATTTACCAGCTGTAAAAAATTGCAATCTATTTGTGTAGTTGAATATAAATTAGCTTTCCTGAAAAGGAATTGATTGCTATAAATTTTAGTTTGTCTTGCTTACTGGATCACTACAGTGAAGGAAAAAAACAGAATTGATGAAGCAAAGGGCAGGAATCAGTCGGTACCGTTTCTGATTATTCATTATACAATGTAAAGTTGTGTAGCCACATGCTATAGTGTAATTAGGATAGGTTTTTGCTAATTATGGTTGTTTGTAAACAATTGAATTTGCATTACCAGTATTTATTAATATGCATTTCCTTGCAACTATCTTATGAATAGATGACTCATGACCAACTAATATATTTAAATTAGACCCATATTTTTAATCATTAATAGATGCTCGCCGCTTCATAGCCGTCATGAAATCTGTACGAATAAGTTGGCGACTTAATTCGAAGGCTTTTGAAATACTATTAAATACTGTAGCAAGAAACTTTTATAAATGTGAATGAAAATATTTTTACGATTATCAAAAACGGAAAATCAAGTTATGGGTTGAAATCTCACCCTCATTATAGAAAAAAAATATTCTGTAGGAAGGTAAAAATTAATCGTTAGAAGAAACAATCAACTTTGTTGTATGGACGGTTCAAATAATGACGGTAACAAAACCTGCCCTTATTTGACATCAAAATGCCTTTGACCACTTTCACTAAAAATTATTATTTTTTTCACTGTATAACACGTTCAGCAACCAGAAACAAAATGCCATTTTAACGACTATCAACTATGTTGCATGAATATCACAAGAATGTTTTTCTGCATAGATAAGACTACTTAAACCGAACTCACTTCCATGCTAAATAATGTGTAGAGTAAGCACTTATCACCACCTTACTTACAGTTCATAATATCATGACACACAATTTCATGCTTCATTCTGTGAGTTAGCGTTGCTTTAACCAAGCTGAATATTTACTTGATACAAATGGGTAAACGCTAAAATCGAGAATTTATTACATATTCGCTCTTTTGCTTTAGGAACAGGTGTAACACAAGTACGAAGTCCTTAAGTTCATGATAATAAATGCATTTGAGATTAAACCACGTTCTTATGAAAACTTCGATCGGGGCAGAGTAAATGTGCTACATTTTCCACCATACTATACCTATTACTTGGTAAGACTTCTTTGTCAAAGTAGGCATTATTTCGTTTTTTTCTTAGTTTGATTTATGTTACGTAATACAGTAAGTATTATTATTATTCCAGTATTTATGTCACTCATTTTATACGTTCTGCAATAAATACTCGGACAATTGGGACTCTAAAGCTAGAAATATAATTTTATTAATAGTTTGATCTTCATTTTACGGGAAAATTTCTGCCTTTTGTGATACAGTGACAGCCCGATGCCTCTATTTCAGGTTAGCTAAATATCTTAGTACATCCCTATTCATTTATATATCTTCTACATGCAGACATAACATTTACTACATGATAAAGAGATTACATTTACTAAAGTCGTGTATCTAAACAATAGGTTAAAATGTCATTGTGTACATTGATACATGTCTTGCAACCCGTAACGTCAGCTGCAATGATTAGTGGATTATGGAGAGATTGTTTCGTACCAAACCATCATCCTTTATTAACGTTACAATGGGGTGTGTCTAACCCACTTCTAGTAGACTGTGTGTTCCCTCAATAATTATGGGTTCAGACGATCTGAAAGACAGACATCCTGCCTTTACATCGTACTATAAACTATTGCACGATGCGCTAACCCGAGGTTTCAGCAACGTGGCTTAGTGAAGTGAAGAGATTTTGGTCAACACTTTAACATCTAGGTCTTTAACGCTGGAATGTGGTGTAGCACTACACCATATTTCAACCAATAGTAATCAAGTGCCTACCAGAAAATGTACGTTTTTAACAGCTTCAGCGGTTTTAGATTGAAAAACCAGTTCGTTAATACAGCCATCAAAAGTGTGGTAAATACGTCGTCTTCTAAGTTAAACGTGTGTATTTTTCTGCGAAGAAATTTCCAGGGCTTTTTTTTTGTATAGGCTCAAAATTCCTCAATAACGCCAGTCAAACGTAAAAAGATTCGTTTGCAATTGTTTCTCTCAGTTGAGGCTTATTGCCATATTTGTTCATGCAGTTAATATGGTACAGCACTTAGTTTAATTATGAATGTATTCATCTTTATGAGATTTACAGACGTACACTTTTCTGTGTTCACTGAGGAGCTTTTAAGATAAAGGCATATTGCAGCGTTACATTTGGTATTGGATCTTTCAGTCACTCGAACACGTATTTACACACATAGTACTAGTGGACCGGGCGTGGATTTGCCACCTGCAGTTCAGTACTCATCACGTTCATTGCACAAGCATTGAAAACTGTCTACCTACAAGGCATTCAACCGCTAATATAGTATCAGAACCATTCACTCGCCAACCGATCGAAGATGGGTTAAAAAACCAGCTGAATTAATTAATTTTTAAAACTTTTATGGCTAACAATACATCCTGAGCCCTAAAAAGAATTACTGAAAACCCTAAATTTTGTGTTCTTTTATTTAATGTCCTGTTAAGTGGTTCGTATGATTCACAGAAATTTTCTTATGTAAGGAAATGACTACCCTAATTTTCTTCACGACGGGAGTAATATTTACTGTTTCTCTTCCAAGCGCTAATTAATTTCGTCGCAAACATTACTTTTTATAACAACAATTTCTAGCCACTGTATATTTCTTCTTGATTTATTTTTTTTCTTGGAGTAACCTCCCAAATATTTAAATTTTAATCGTTTTGAAGGGAAATTTTACTTTGTGTAGGTCCAGCAGCAACTTCTGTGTCTGTACGGCAAACTATTAATTATTTTATGTATAAAACCCGTATTTGATTTTATTCTGAGTAAGAAACGTATCATAAGTATAAACAACTCCCGGTTATTTGTCAAAAAACAATATATTGTAGCTGCTGTTGTTACATAAAATATAACGATACCTTGATGAGGTGTAGCTGATGAAAAGTCCACGTTTAGCGGATGGCAGTCAGTCATTACGTTTATACCGTCACCTGAAAGTCCAGTTTCAGAAACAGAAACGTGGGTTTCGAAATTCATGTTTGAATGCGTTTTAAATAGGAGCGAAAGTCTGGTTTCGTTATTTAAGGAAATCAGTATAATTCAAGCTTCCTAACGAAATTTGTGTTTCGTGTGCGGTATAAACAGTTAAACTCTTTTCATGAGTGGTTAGTACCACAGTGATAATTTATGCAACGAAATTTTTTAAACATAAACATCTACACAGACTTATACAACATTCGTTATTTGCGAACATCATGTATTCAGCTATACTTAAAAAGATACGATCATAATTTGAGGTTTAACATAAGATAGGAAATAATTATATTTGAATATGAATATAAAAGATATGTGTGTGTCTTGACGTAACTAATTCAAAAAATTCTTGATTTTTCTTAGATTTCCATTTCCATTCAGAAAGAAAACTATATTAAATTTATTTTTAGATGTATTGACTTGTGTTATTTTTCGCCATTTCCCTTTGACGAAACACAAGTTACCGGATCTCCAGTTTTGCACTATGATGTAAACATTGTACCCGGACATTGGTTTCCCAAGTTTTGTTTCCAAAAGGAAACATTCGGGCGATGGTTAACAGCTATGTGTGTTCTATGCGACAGGAGTTCTACAACGACACCGAGAACGCCGTAGAGGCAGTACGAAAAGGCCGGGCCTGGGGCAGCCTGTACTTCGGCGCTGACTTCTCGGACGCGCTTGTCATGCGAGCGCTCAACGACACGAGGGCCACCGATGACATCTTGGACAACTCCAGCATATACGTGCGCCTCGACATGTCAAGTAATTGTTCATTATTCAAATATTGCGTCACTTCAAATATTCCTAACAGTTTAATTAATAACTCTTTGAGAACCAGTTGCAAAGTTTTTTTTTGTAATACTAAAATACTTGAGCTGAGTATGGAGCAGCGTCGGAATGAAAGTACGGGGTAAACAGAAGGTCCCCGATAAAACCCGCCGACCAACGGCATCGTCCGGCACGATTCCCACATGCGAAAATCCGGGGACCGATACCGCTGGGAATCGAACCCAGATCGCCTTGTTGGGAGGCGAGTGATCTGACCACTTTGTTTTTTTATTAAAATTTTTGGTGCAGTGGCGATGCGGTAGCTTCCGCATCGTCACTACACCAAAAATTCCCCCCTTTAATGTGACTTAATTTGAGTTACCCCAATACTTTCCGTGTGACAATTTGTATACTGACATATTTTGAGATGAAATGGACAAACACAAATTTACACCAGCCAGACCTGGGGATCGAACCCAGAACCCCCCTCACCAAAGCCGGCCGCTCAACCAACTGAGCCACGGGGGGTCGGCGCCACTCGGCCAACGTGCCCCTTGTAACACTAAAATCGAAATATTTTACTTATACTGGGAATTTATTTAGTAAATAAAAAGTACTTATTATATTGGAGTTTAGAACGTAAATAAATTAAAGTCTATACCGTAAAACAATATTTGTAAATTTAAATCACCGATGTGTAAAAGTTTTTTAAGTTTCGTATAACCTCAGTGGTAGTGAACTAACACATTTTTAAGAAATAGTCAAATGAGTACAGACTTTAACAGCCTATAGACGTATAGTAACATCGCTAAACATTTGCTATATAAGAAACCTGAAATATGACAAGTGTCCCTTGTGGTATAAAAATTTCCAATACTGTTCAGTAAGGTTTTTTATTGTCTACTTACGTGTTCAATTATAACATTGTCTTTAAAATGCTTTTACAATATGTTTAAAAGTTTACAATGGTTTAGTTGTACTGTCACAAAAATTATTTTGGCAGCTAGTTCCTAAAGAAATGCTTTCTAAAATTATAGAATTTTGATTACCTTACTCTAACTTCATTTCGGTGTTAAAAGTAATTCACGATTCTTAGGGTGTCTATAATTAAATTTTTGTATTCGTTGTTAGTTTAGTTACTATGTTAGTGTTTAATGCATTCTTTATTTATAATGATGACTATACAATTATGTATTCAGGGGTGATAAACGTGTTATAAATTGTAAGAGAAGGAAACCACTTAACTTCATAAAAATTAAAACCAGCTAATAATACCAGATTAAAAACCATTTATTTGTAAAAGTTACTATGGACCAAGGATTTCCATAACCTCCGGCACCAGCTATATTGTAAGCCCCACAAGGCATTTCCCCCCTCTTCTCATACATCTTACTTCCTCTCCATTGAACAGTTCATAAATTTGTTTAGATTTATTTATGCTGGCTTACCTTTTAAAAAAACTTTCCTCTTCAACGAAATTTGGTATCTGTTTACACGAGAGAACTTTTATGAACACAAGTGTTTCGTGTTGTTTTTGAGTGAAAGTTGGTATTGTGTTTATTTCGTGCGAATATGCTAAACCTGGTCGAACTACCGCGTACCATTGTCGGAAGGCTGTTTCCTGTGAAATCTAACTATGTAGATACTATTAGAGATACCCAACCACGACACGGTGCGGAACTGACACGTGGTAATTCCATGCTGGAAATTCAATGTAGGCAAGCCGCTCATTCGTAAATACCCCGGTGGATACACCAAGTGTACACCGGACGTTCGTAAATTATTTTGTTTTCAACTGGTTCAATCGATGTACCTACCGATTAAACCGGCCTGAAATTTCAGTGAATCTGGAGAATATGCACTGGAACATCAGTCCGTGAATTTTCGAACACTACCTCGCAAAAAAATACTGTCATAACTTCAATAATTGTAAAATATGGATGAAAGGAAGTTAACTTTCCATATGTATTTGCATGGGAAATTCTAGGACTCCAATGATTCTTGAACAGACGTAGTTGTACTGTAGTTCCGGCTACGTTGCGTAGTTTGCCAAAGTGGAATCATGGAGTCTTCATTACCTGTATTAAATCGTTACTGACGTCAGTCGTGAAACCGGTCAGCCCGGATGTTTTCTAGTTACCAAGGACAGCAGCAGATAATCTTCTTTGTTGTTCACATTTTTACAACTAACGGAAATCTCCGTAAAACTGAGTATTCGAAATATGATATTAAAATTATAGAAACATGTTTGGGATTTCAGATACATTCAATTAAATTCCAGAGTCCTCTGTATGTTTGAGATTTTGACACCTTTGGTTGCGTGTGTAAGAAAGTAGGCACTGAAATGTTCTCATTTCCTTTCTACTCTTGGTTATCACGGAATATTTGTAGATCGTAATTGTCTTGTGTCAAATGATGTGTGGATCCATTAAAAAAGTACCGTCATGTCAGAAAATTTTATTTCTCAGTAGCTAAGTAAGTTTTACTGAGATAATGGTTTACTTGAATAAAAATAAATCGCTTGTTGCAATTCGGTGATTTATATAGTGCCAGTTAAGTATTATTGCTGCTAACATCAAATTACTTTGTTGTTCATACAGTATTTCCTTTCCCAAAAGTGTAATAAGCATGAATTACAAAAATTAAATAAAGTTTGATATTATAAAAAAGGTAAAGTTTTTCCGACCATTTTGATTAAGCGTTCATGTCACTTTTTTTTGTGAATTCTTTATCACCGAATATGTGGCAGTTATACAGTTTTGCATATTTTCTGTATAAATGGTTCTATAGGGGTCGATAATGCCTGATTTGAGAATCGTCTAATTAAGTGGCATACATAATATTACGCTAATTTTCTAAAAATCTGTAAATAATTTCTTGAGACGTGATTACAAACCACGGTTTGCGATATGTTAAAATTAGATTTGACCAACAACATGTACGTACATTTGTCATTTTCCAAACGAACTATTACATTTGCGTGTACCAAGGAACCCAAAAAATATACTTGCCTTAAACTCTACTTTTCAAAAAACGAAAGGATATATTTATGTATCTGAGTGAACTGTTAGCTATAAAAATCGCTTACAATATTTTTCTCTTTAGTTAGTCTGCCATAGGGTAAAGGTCGGTAAAAAAACATTTAAAACACGTGAATACACTAAGCTGAATGTACTTTAGTTTTCCTTTTTGGCGTCGTGTTGCTGTTTGTAATTTAAAACTGTGGTTTTTACGTATATTATTGAAATAAAAGCATATTTTACTATTGTAGCTATCCCCAAATGTTGAATGCATAGGTATAATATAATTTTTTAACGATACTATAAAATCCTAATCCATTGTCTGAAATAATCTGCGGTCACGGCCTGATTGAATAGCGTGTTTACAAGCGTAAGAGTGGAAATCGTCATCAGAAAGAGCCCCAGGCTACGTTCTAGATTCTGAATTGAAATACATATTTTTGTCAGCAACATAAGGCAAGATAAAATCCGTCAGCCATACATTCATTATTTTTAAAATAAAGAGCGTCAGAAGTATTAACAAATAATGGACACTTTATTAATTTTGGCTCTTATTAATAGTAAAAATTAATATACACACTGTTGCTGATGCTAAAAATAATTCAGCAATTTGGTATCAACAATTTTCTGTTTGCTCTTAAGGGGAAATAAGAATTAAAATACATTAGAAGCATTTGCTCTCAAATATAAAGAAAATATTGCGGTTTTTTTAAGTATGAATGTACTTTAATAATCACTAATCATTCCAGCATTTTCATAAAAATTTCCGGTAAGATATGTTACACGAGACGAGTATGACAACATATTCACTGCTAAATCAACAATCATTTACTTGTAGTTGAACCGTAAACAGAATTCAGTTATTATGTTCAGAGTTCAAAAACTAAATTTACTCAAAATATATTTCTTGAGATAATAGTCTAGTAGCTAAAACGTTATTTGCCAATATTTATATTCAGAATAATATGAGACCACTATTAGTATCTCCTTGCGTGCTTTCATCATTCTTGGTGTTGGTAGAAATAATTTAATTAACAGGAAACGTACACACCATATACAGAGCCGCAGACGGAAACAAAATTTCCAAATAATTTCAACGTCAGCCATGCAAAAACCTCAGGTTAAATCAGAAATAATTTGCATGCCTTATTTCCACTGCTGTTTAGACCCTGAAGTTAAAGATGCGGTCATGTACGTATTTTTGCAGAAATACTGAAGGAAATATTATGGGATAACATTTAGGCCTGTGGTATATTTTTGATAGACTTCATTTCCCCATAACGTCACATTCTCGATTATAGGTTTGCTGTCAAAATACAGTTCGGTATTCTACGAAATATATAAAATAATATATTTTGCGAGTTATAAAAAACGTGGACCAACACAATCCAACACAACTGAAATCAAACTCGTAATTGGAACTAAAAAATACAAAATTATATCTTATAATTGGTCCATCGCTTTCAAAAGATTTTTAAAAAATCCTAATACCTGAAATTTTTAAGACAAGCACTTTATATGAACAAATATAGTAAAATATTGGTGAACTTACTAAATCTGTACGTGTGCTAATTTTCGTAAAATTATATATACATTATTTATGTGTGTGTGTGTTTCTTCAGATGTCTAAGCGATCCAGAAATCTAAAAAAATTATCGTCGTTTTGTAAATATAAGCAGTTAAGTGACCTCTGTAAGTGCTATATGTGTACAGAATTTTTATGAAGTTTTAAAGATGGTTTCTCATATTTAGTGTGATCAAAAATTTTTTAATGTTTAAATTCAGTCAATTGTAAGTCATGAACACGGCATGAATAAAATACGTTAGTCATGAAACCTATCTGAGTACAATATGTCTATCAAGTCTAATGAAATTGTCATCTTGTTCAGAATATTTAAAGGAAAACACACAAGCAAACACATACGTAAACAGTATTATGACCTCGTAAGTCGTTCTTTCCCACCTGGAGTTAAGCTACAGCAATATTAATACTATTGGCCGTAGACGCTAACTTCGCAAAACTCTTGTGTGTGGTTTATTATGCTATGTTTATGTACAAAGTTCGTAAATACCAGTGTTAGTTGTAAAGATAAAATTTATCTTGCCTTCGTGCTTACATCACATTATTTTTTGTTGGCTAATCGTGAATCCTGTGGAAATAATGTCAGTTGCTTGTGATATTTAAAATAGATGTTTTATCACACTCTTCGAAAATATTTTGTAATAAATATTTAAACAATGCTCACGTGCTAGTTAACGTGAGAGAAATAAATTGGATGTTTTGAAAAGTAACGATCTAAGAATATACAGAAAGGAGGGGGGTAGTTTTAAGAAAATAATTTTTACGATAGCTGTAGTTAAGTACTAAACTTTTCCTTTATGCGGATATTTATATTTAAATGCAGTAGACGTCAAGAACCCAAAAGTTGGTTCAGTTAACGAAAGAACAACTTAATAAAATAGTGAAGAAAAAACTATGAATTTTAAGAAGAAAAATTAATGTCTCATAAGAAAATATGACTATACAAACATTTTTTGTCACTTCACATTAACAGCTGTAAGTTATTTCAAATACGCTTTTTATCCAAAATCATTCAGGTTTTACATAGTATTATGTGTTAAGAAATTGTCAATCATATAACATTCGGTATGTAAGTAAATATAATCAGTCTTAAATGAATTTCTAGAGATTATAGAGGACGTGTCTTAAATATTTCATGTAATACAAAATTGATTCAACGTGCCAAAAGCTTACTGATGCTGACAGCACAACACGCCGAACAATAAATTAAGTATCAAAGGTTGAGATGCAATATTAATTGTTATCTAAGACGTTTTATGTCGAAAAAATTATTTCAACTGAGGTAACTTTTTAGCTACGTTTCCTCATAGACAGGCAGTGATAAAAGTGTGTAAATATAAGTGTCATATACTTGAAATCGTTCTGTAATGTTTTATTTTTTGCAGACTATGCTACGGGACATTTACTTCGGCAGGAACTTCACTGGGCATTTGAAAAGTTCTCCGCGGATATGCTTACATCGTGTAACTACAGCGCAAAGCTGGCGCATCTTCCCATGAGAGTCAGTATTATTTATTTACAAATTTAATTATTAACTTTATTTAAGCGCTGTGTCCTGTGCTTGTTGTATATGTTATTGATACGGTATCCAATAGCACATAAATGTAACAACAATTTGTGCGTTGGTTTTACTCAATTCAAAACACTTTTATAGTAATTTAAAATTAAAATATTTAATAAATGAATTTTTCTGAACATTTTTTTCAGGCTCGTATTGACTGTCACATTGGAAAAAACATAACCTATATAGTCCTGTCTTCGTCATAAACAATTTTTTTAATGTTTCTAGGATTTTAAGTAACAGTTATGGGGCTGTCAGCCAACTGATAATACTGAGAATAGTGTTTTTATAAGGGCACAAACAAACTCTTCTTCGTTAATTTTTATCATGCCACACAAGCAATTATCTGTTTTTACTAGCTGTAAATTTTAAGTGACAAGCTTTATAAGTGTTACCTTCCACTACCGAAGTTTTGTGATTGTACTATGTTAAACTACGAATGTGCTTTGTTCTGAATTGCATTTTAACAGTGAAAATGTAATACCATCCAGTTTCTAAGAACTAGTACAATACCGTGAAACAGGATGAATAGGATCACCATGGGGCGAATGGGATCAAAATTTGAAACAAATTTCTCGTCAACAACTTTTCTTTTTAAAAGGCACGTTCCAATCAAACTACCTTTCAACGGCATTGATTTGCCTAACAAGAAAATAAAGTTTCTAAAGCAAATGTTTCACTGATAATTTTGTTCTAAATATTTTTATCCTATTCACCCTGTTTTACGGTAATAGTATTTTAACCATCCACCAACTTACACACTTTTTCTGCAGTGCAATTACAATTTTAATTATTAATTTCATACATTTTTACTTAATTGTAAATTACCAATGTTAAAGAAAGTGAGTCCAAAATCCAAGTAAAGTGTTTTTAATTTGTGTCAAAATTAACCGTAATTTCGTATTTAATGTAATGTAGGTATAATACATAATATATACAGACTACTGGGGTAACTTTGTAACGGTCAAGGCAGCTTTGTACCACCATCACAGTTTAATTTCAAATGAAGTATATATAATTTCATGAATATGATTGTGTTCTTGATGATTAAATGTGTTTATCATAATGTTTAATTCATTACTGAAGGTCACAAAGCCATCATATAAAATACGAGAAGTTACCAGCATAACTGATAAGCTTACTTTCCTCAAATTAGGTGCAAATGAAACCTGGACGTTAAAATAGTTTACTTACATCTAGGAATATGAAAAAAAATAGCAATTGAGCCATTTGATAAAATATGAAGTATACAAAAGTTAAGTTAGCTTACTAAGTAATATATGGGTACCCATATTAATAAAATTCGGGGAAAAATTTTCTTGTTGTACTATCCTAAAATTAAAAAATGGCCGCCAATTTCAAAATATGACCAAAGGATGAACGAAATACCAAAACACAGTCAAATAACTTAGTAGGAAGTGCATGCCTTCGGAAAAATATCGCCTCAAATATATCATATTATGTCAAAAATATAAAAATTGGCTGCTCCTATAAAAATATAAACACATGATTAACAAAATAACACATGAATGAAGTCAGTACGCTAAGCAGTACATGTGTACTAAGTTTATTAAAATACAAAAAAAATATTTCCTCAGGTATGTCAAATTGTTCTAAATGTAAAGAAAAAAATTCCGTTTTGAAAATATGACTATAAAGAGAACGGAAAACGCAATACAAAATCAAGTCAACTTACCAAACTGTATATATGTACAAATATTAAAAAAAATATATGAAAAACATTTTCTCAGTTTAGTCAAACTAATACAATGGCTGCATCTATGAAATTATAAATACAGAACGAACAAAATTTAGAACAGTTAAGTCAGCATACTAAATAGTATGTGTGTACAAAATTATATATAATTCAGGAAAATATATCTTCAGACATGCAATATTATGCTAAAAAATATATAAATGGACGGAATTTTAAAAGTATAGATTTAGGATGAACGAAATAGACGCAAGTCAAGTTAGCTTTGTGGGTAGTATACGTGTACCATGTTTGACTGAATTCCGGAAAATATTTCCTTAAATAGGTCATATATTGCTAAAAATATAAGACTGCTACTATACACACGATGAACTAAATAAATAAAAGTCAAGTACTCCATATATGTAGCATGTGTGTACCAAGTTGGATGAAATACTAAAAATACTTTCTGATACACGTCATAGTATGTTAAAAATATAAAAATTTTCGCCATTTTGAAAACATGAACGTAGTATGATTAAAACAGAAAATAGTAATGTCAGCCCAATATGTGATTTATGTGAACAAAGTTAAATAAAATTCGGAAAAGTATTTCCTGGGATGTCTTAATATGCTAAAAATATAAAAATGGTAGCTTATACAAAAGTATACAGATTGGATGAACGAAATACACAAAAGTTAAGTAAGTTTTGTATGTAGTATATGTGTATCAAGTTTGATGAAGTTCTGAAAAAAAAGACATTTCCTAAGATATAGAATAACATGCTAAAAATGTAAAATGAACACTATTTTGAAAACATGCACATAGTATGATCGAAATGCACAAGAGTACTGTCAGCTTTGTATGTAGTCTTTGTGTACCAAGTCATACTATACCAAAAATTTAAAAATGATCGCCAATACGAAAATACGAACATAGGGTGAAGAAAACACCCAATCGTCAAGCCAGCTTCGTAGTATATTTCTACAAAGTTTGGTTAAATTCAGAACATTATTACCCCAGGTATGCTATACTATGCTAAAAATATATAAATGGTTGTAATTTTAAAACATTATGATTGAAATACACAAAAATGTAACTAGCTTAATATTATGTATATGTGTACTAAGTTACTTGAAATTCGGAAAAGAATTTCCTAAAAATATGAATATGTCTGTAATTTTGAAACTATTGCAATGCATGAACTAAATTCATATAATTCAATTTATTTTACTAGGTTGTTTATGCATACCGAGTTTGATACATTTCTAAAATACGGTTCCTTAGATATCTATCTTGATTTAAAAATGTTAAAACAGCCGCAATTTTGAAAATATGAAAAGTATTTTAAGTGTAAAATATTATTTTTTGTATTTGGTCATTTAAATAATACGAAATTAAGCACATAAAACTAAACTTATACTATTAAAGTTTCTAATTTATACATGCTTATTTAATAAAAAAGATGCAACAAAGTCACTGCTGTCGAAAAAAAAATCTTGCACTCCCTCTACAATAACCTGAAATGACGCCCTTGATTAGAGTACACAATTCGCTTGCTATTTGCCCGGCCAGCCTGACTTGAAGAGGCTGGCTTAGTTTCGACAATCTACGTCTTTTGCGAAAACACCTTTGTATTGTTTATGTTTAATGATATTAATTAAACTACCTTGATTACATTAACTACTAACCATTTAAAACTAACTACTCCCACAATGTTTCCTGCAATATATTCGTCTACATTATATCGATGATGTAGCAAAACTAAGAGAGCCGCATAGCCGGGGTACAACAATTGGAATTCATGATTTTATTTTATGCGTAATCTCCCCGGAAAGTCGTTAAACATTAGTTCACAGTATAGTTATAACATGAGATTTCTTGTAGACTCAAATAATGCCACCCCGATGCTCAGATATATTAATTTGTTGTGTGTATATACGCTGCATACATAAACATAAAAAATATCGATACTATACAGTTTCATAAATAACATACATTTAAAAGGTGAAGTAGATACAATCAAATACTGTGATGGACTGCAGATCTATCGCATTTTAGTATTACGAACCTACCGTAACTTACTTACATTTAAATTACGCCAAGAAATTTTTATTCTATTTTATTATTTGATTTGCAGATAAAATGCAAAAAACATATTAACATTAATACACAAGCAATACATCAGTTTTATGAAGCATAAATGAAAATTCAAGTGAATTTGCTGATTTGTGTCTATTGTTTACATTAAAGTTAAAATGAATAAAATTATGACCTGAGAATAAAAAATTAATTCGCATCATAACATGTTTAATTACATTAATTTCATTTTGGAAAGTAAACCACCAACAACACAAACAATTCAACATGGATAAAATAATATGAATTCTGTTGAACTTGATTTTTTTCTGAATTACTGTGTGAAATATTTAATCCATCCGCTGAAACATATTACTAATATAAAAGTGTTTTTGCAGATACACGAAGCAGTATACGGCAGCTTTCCACTGAATTTTATTGATTTTGCCGCGCCAGGAACATTAATTGTGTAAGTAACATTTAATACCTGTAATTATTGTGTAAGTAACATTTAATACCTGTAATTATTAGGGAATTTTTGCACGAATTATAGAAAAATTGTTTAACTACATATGGTGTCTTTTTAGATTGGCCACTGTGGTTATACCTGCTTGAAGTTATGTGTACTGACACCAGAATTGTCAGTTGCAACTGCATTTATAAGGGCATTTGTGAGGGCTTGAGAAGATTGCACAATTTCAGAACGCCCGCTTCATGACATGAATTTTATGTGATATCATTATCAGCGAAGAAGATAACCAAAATAAAAGGTTTAGTTAATGACTTGAAATACTTACAATACTGATTTGACAAATCAGTAGATTCGATAAAACTATCTTACTTACGTATGCTACTACGTTTTTTCTAGCGAGCGAGGTTCAAAATACAATCAAATTAAAAAATAAGTGATTATTTCCCTTTTCCTGTCTGAGTCATTATTTTTCTGTTTGTAATAATCACACTGTAAAATAAAATTTGGAATCATAGTGGTGTAAAGATTAGTTCACTCGCCTTCCATCACTACGATCCGGGTTCAAATCCCGGAGGTGCTACTCTTGCATTTCAATTGTAGGAAATGTGGTCAGCGGGTATTCTCAGAACATTCACGTTTCCCCTGCCTTTGTAAATAATAAGAGTATTTTACACTCACACCGTTATCATTATAAGATGTTCACGATAAAGAGAGCACTGCATAAATTTTTCTTTTGGCCATTTTGCCGTTATCTTCAATATTTTTAATATGAAAACTGCCATGTAACTAAAAATTAGTGAAAACGTTTCCAACACACTCAAAAGTTAACATCTATTGGCCCAACGAAACATATTTCTGATTAATTACAAGTTCTGCTTAGTGCTCACTTTACAGTGAACCGCCTATACCAACGTTTACCACATGTCTCAACACACGAACCGGCCTCCATAGCGTAGTCGGTTCGACGCAGGTGAACGGTGCAAGAGGTCCTGGGTTATGTTGTCCGTTCACCTCGATTCACCATCATCGGCTCTTAAGACATATTGTCAAAGAGCCGTAAAACCTTCTCACCTCATCTCAACACTCGAGGAAATGTTTTGGCCCTCTTTAAAGTTCCTACGTATTTGTGCAAATCAATGTTTCCTCGTGACTCTGCGTAAAATTCAACTTGTCAAATGATATTGAAATTATTAATTAAGCCAAAAAGTTCAAAATGTTTACTCGAAAGACTGTGTTTTTGGTAATGGGAGTATTTATTTAGATTTTTTTTTTGCAGAATGATGTTTTTCTTCGGTGTGGCGTTGACGACATGGAGCATAACAGCAGAAAGGAAGGAAGGACTTGTTGTCAGGAATTATGTTGCAGGTACGCATGTTAACGCACAGTAAATATACTAAACCATGCATAATAGCGAACTTCCCTGGTCAATCGTCAATCACCCTTATCTTCACACACAAAGATAAGTATTCTGGTGGATTCATGTCAGACTCTTTCTTGTGGAATTTTGGCGGATGTTAATACTGATATGTTGGTTTCTTTTCTTAGAGTTGCTCTCTTTTTCTTTGTCATTCTTTGTTTCATCTTACGATTGCCACGAGGATTGCCATGAACCATCATATCCTTTATTACAAGACGTTCAAAAATTTGTTAATATATTTAAAGAACTAATTTTTTGTAGCACATATTTATATGAACGTATATATTCTTAAGTCTGGTTTTATTATACATTACGTATCATAACATACCGAAAAATTATTTTTTATGATTCATGTTACTATATGTTTTGGTTTACTTATTAAATTATTAAGATAACTGAACAACGGCATGAAATGGCATTGTATGTGAACTTAACTGTTAGAATTCAGTGTTCAAGAATGTTGATTTCAGTTTCAACAGTTTTTTTAATGTTGTGGAAATGACAGTGCTGCATCACGTATTTAGCGCTACTTTATTTGTATATCATTACATCAATAAATAAATAAACACAATCTTCAAATGTGTATTTATAGCTTCTGCTTTCAATCGTTGTTGACTAAGTAACAGTACATTAACAACAATATTGTTCGTGAATAAATTATATTTTATTCATATAATGATATAAATTATTTTTGTATTAAATTACATAAACTAAATTGTCTTACTATCTTACAAATATAATAAATTGTAATTTTACCAATAGTAAATTGAGCCATGAAATAATCAGAATAGTTCACGTGTGTTTAAGTATATTAGGCCTATAAGAATGTAAGAGAAATGTAATTTACTCGTAATTATGAAACCGATCAGACCACAACACATAATGTCAAAATATCTAGTTAAAATTACTGCTATTAAAATTACTTTGTCAGTGTGATATTTTTTAAAAATATAACCACTGCCGCCTACTATAAAAATCATACCAAGAAGAAAACTTGTAGCCTATGTTAAAGCGTGAATTCAATGCAAACGAAGATGTGCTTAGCGACAAATATATTCACATCTGTTGAGAGGGATGCAGCGCCAAAGCAGTGAATTTTAACCATTTGTCTTACTTTTCATCCAATATCAAGGGTAGACGATCAGCAAATTGTACTTTCGTACACATTATTACATAGTCACAGACTTCATATTTTTGGAGAACTGGCAGCTGAAAGGGAATTAACTTTTCTCTTCTACCTTTCGTCAGTGCTCCGAAAATTGTTTATGAAACTATTATATTTCGACTGTGAACCGTTAGTAAACCTTTACTAAATAATTCTCTATCTCACGCTCTACTTTTTCACATGTACAACTAACTGTCCAATCACGGAATCGTTAGCCGATGGACAAACAGTCGAAGTAAGTATGCACAATATTGTGTCGTCCTGCAAACTAGTCCTTAAATCCCGCGAAATTTTCTGGCCCTACACTGTTAAAAATTTGTTTCGTAAAGTCACGGAAAAGTATTGGCTATTAATTATCCGGATTTCTTCGTAAAAATACCGCCTTTTAATTTTCCATGTATCTCGACTTCTTCGTAAAAATACGGTTGCTTAATTTTCCACAGCAACATACAGTCCGTTAATTTACGACGGAAACAAACATATTTTTACTGACTCTTAAATTTCATTAACAACGTAATTTAATCAATGTTTTATTCAATAAAATGCCATTGGAAAACATAACACTGACGTAGTGTGCATCCTCGCGCACGTTAATGTGCTATAGACTGAAAGTTTTTCATAGACGACCAAGCTTCATTGGCAGTGAACTCAATAATTAAAATTATTAAGTACTGTAATTGCTTTCTGCTGTATCCATTTTCATTTATTCATGACGGTGTAAGCACAGTCTCATCAACATATTACAATTAAACGGTTCATATAAAAATCTACGGACACATGCACCGTTATAACCTGTTTATGGACAATTTCCGTACTTTTTACTTAACGTATAGCGCGTCCATTTACAAACGTACAATTTCCGTAATTTTTTTTTTGTAAATTAAACGGAAATTTTTAACAGTATAGTCAAGAGGTACGCTGCTTTATGTAGTGGTATTAAAGAAATAGTAGGATTTCTCCAACATAATTATGTCAAATCACAGCAGCACAAAAAATTAATTGGTTAACGCAGAAATTTTAGGCCCAAAATTGGACTCGCATTTTGTAGGACCCCAGGTACGAGTCATGGCTCGTTTTCCACGGTTTCCTGGCGTCGTTTCAGGCGAATGTTGGTATCGTTACTTAACAAATGCCGTGGACGATTCTTCTCCCAGTTTCGGGCTTTGTGTCAAGTTCTTGATCACTGTCTCCAGCTACCACACCAACAATGAGATACAGAGCCGGTCTATCAGCTTGGAGTTGCTAGAAAATGCAGTTACCCTTGCAACACGTTTAAGTTTCGGCCGCAAAAAGAAAAAGCACCCACAAGTTATGTTTACTAAACAATCAGCGTCTTGTACAAAAATTTAACTTACGAGTAACCTAATGATCCCATGCATTTCACCATGCTTCACTTTCTCTGTCCAGTAGTACTTAGTTGTAGCCTAACAGATTGCTAATTTAGAAGGAGGAACTGATCAAAGACCTACGAATACATTTTCCCCATGAGTCTACTTGTATTTTCTTTTATTCCTCAGGTGTGAAAACATTTGAAGTGCTGCTCAGCTACCTGATGGCCGAGTCCGTTCTGATGACGGGTCAGGCGGCGTTGTTAATATTCCTGTCCATGTATGTTTATGGCTTCAAGTGCGTCGGCAGTATGCTTCTTGCTATAGCCATCATTTTCATACAAGGGTTCAACGGCATACTACTCGGTAAGTTTAACATAACGTTTACTTTACAAACTATATTCTGCGATACTATTTAAAGCCAGATTTGCTGGTATTTGAATCGCAAGTTGTTTTTAGACGCATTAGGTATGAACTCAATATTTTAGTGCACCTAAGTATTTTGTGTACGTACTTCTCTAAGACTGCTATCACAAAATCAACCATTAAGAATGTATGATCATTAATTAAACATCTAGTTTCTTAAAAATGTTTTTTTAACTATTTTACTTCAACATTATTGAATTACACTTCTATCAAAGAATCATAAGAATTTAAAACTGTATTACTGAACATGCTAACAGTGCCAAATGAAATCCCGTTTACATAAACTATAATGACTCAGATGAAATAATGTATCAACTACTAGCACAAATGACGTGAAATGGTCTAGAGAAATAATTAAGTATTGTAAGTAAAACAGTGAATCTGCAGAGGTTCCGTAAAATTTGTACATTAGTTTAACCTGTGAAATGAGTACATCAGTCAGTAACACGTTCAAAAATTTGTTCATATTTTACGGCTATCACCTGTGTTTTGAAGGGTACTGAAGAAAACAAAAATTCTATGTACAATCTAATATGTAGTGCATACGTTAAACGAAAAATTAATCAATAAAACTTATGACCATCAACTTAAGAAATTATTGTAAATTAAAAATTGATTATAGGCCAGAATTATAGAACTCAAATTACAGACAAATAATTAACTATCATACAACATTATATTACGTCATTCAAGTTTTATCGTACCTGTAGATACGTAATATTATGTCCCAAATAGTAGTATATTGTTAAAAATACACCAATAGTATTTATATGTTCTAAATGACAATTAACTGAAAAAACCCCACCATGTTCTTCTAAAGCGATGAACTTTATTAAGATCAAGCCATTTTGTGTTTAAGCTAAGTAAACTGGGAGCGATTTACGTACAAGTATTTACAGAATTTTTTCACACGCAGGTCTTGTCATCTCATCTGCATGCGACCGAGAAGAAACGACAAGTTTTCTTGCCATTGGAAGTCTAGTACCGATGCTGCTGTTTTGTGGTACGTATATAACATTCCGTAAATTCAGAATACCTTTGAAAAGATGCTTCCTCATTGTAATTTATTTTTGGATCAAAATATTTTACCTTTTACAGGAAATGGCTGGCATTTGGCGTACTTTCATATATAAATGCATGATACAAGAAAACTATAAAAACCTAGATGTATGCCGTATTCCATGACATACATAAAAGTAAAGTAAAGATGTCCGCCGTATTTTATTAATCTTAATTTTCTACAAGTTTCATTTGACAACAGTACAAATGAAATATATTTATGGCAGTCTCACAGTGTAAAAATGTTTTTTAACGTGCGTGTTTAATTATTCGTGGTGATAGCATTAATTTTAACACCACACAAAAATTAACCAAAAAGTGTGCTAAATGAAAACATGCAGAATGATTGTTGAACGTGTGCCAAATGACAAAGTTGAATGATTGTTGAACGTGTGAGATTTATTATTGTATGTTATTTCACATTTGACTTAATATGCAATGATTTGATATTTATACATGAGAATGTTATGCACGACTGGTGAACACGACGCTACATTTTTAATGGTATAATTAATGTATATTTTTTTTGTAATATCATTAAATCTCGAGTCCACCTACGGTACAAGCAAATATATTTATGAAACATATTTCTTTCATCGATTGCATAGTTGCTTCTACAAAGCAAATGTTTATAGAAAATAAACAATTTTGTGCTGGTAGATTATCGCGATTGCACAATAGTATTTCAAACTCTATCATTATGTATTTTCTTTGTTTTTGACTCAACTTCCGAATTACTACGGACAATTATCTCAAGATACGAAAATACGATAAATATTAACAATTTAAACAAGTGAAATCACGAACAAATTCTAATAGCGTTTGTTAGTTCAATGCTTTCGTTGTTTAATTGATACATTTTATGTTTATATTTTTAATAACAGGTTGTCAACGTTGGTACCAGACTGAACCGTAGAGATTACTGAATACCGTAATTATTGATAAGGAGATTTAATTTTTTCATGTAAATTCTGTAAGTATAATGTAGGCTATGTATGTTTTTACATCAGATACGGAGAACATAAATTTGCATGCGAAAGAAATGAGTTCGGGTGGCAACTATAGTTTGTTTGGACAACTTTTTTTTAATTTTTGTTGTAAATTACAATGATGCAGAGTTATTTGCTGTACAATTATTTTGCTGCAAATGAAATTATTCCACAGATACCCTAACAGTGTTTGATGTTTAGTCTACGAGTAGGGTAAATGGCTACTTACGCAAATGCATTGAGTCACTATCTTTGCAATTACTTGGTTTTCTGCTGTGAAGTTAGTTTTCACTAACCTTTGCTTTTCATCGCTGCTTCATTTTCAAATCACTACACTCTTCTCGTTTATGTATCAGCATTTATTTTCGATTGACACAATCATATCATTCAGTAAAAAGTAATGCGTTAGGCTATATTATTATGAAAAAACCACTGTACAACAAATTTAAAATTTGGTCACAAAAAATAACTAATAGTTTAAAATTATAAATAATATTTCTAAATTTTTTCGTCAATTTTCGATATTTTTATCCGAATGCTCTTAGTGGCATTCCATTTAAATGTATCGTCCTATAAAATCAAAGATGAGCCAATGAAGCTCATTTTTTTAAGTTCTCTCCCTAACCCTCCTATGCCCACCCGAAAACAGTTCTATATTAAAAAAATATGTTGAAAGGAAGTACGCTGATTACTTCTACAGACATCCACTTGTTATATTTTTTCATAAATACACATCATCAATTATTCCCTAAATCTTTCAACAATCAATTTTTAAAATTTTCTCTTGAATAATGAGATGTTTTTATATTCCTTTAACTCCTCCGGCAACATGTTAAACTTTTTGACCCCATTAAACATCATACACTTTCTTCCTTTAGCCGAGTCCACTCTTGTTATGAATAAATTATTTTTATTTCTTGTATTGTAGTCATGGACCATGCTATTAGTAATACAGCGTTGGAGCATTTATTCAGGTGCGAATCCTTTCTTCATATTAAATAACATTACAAGCATCTTAAACACTATCTCTTCACTAACTGTAAGCCAATTTAATTCATTAATCATACTCAGAATACTAGTATCATTTCTTTGGTTTAATACAATGCTCGTACATCTGTTCTGTTGCTTCTGTAATAAATACAAATATTCTTTGTTGACTAAACTAAGTATAGAATTACAATACAAAAATGTGGCCTAATCAGTGTATTATATATTAATTTTTTTGAAAATGTAGACATATATTTACTCATTCTGTATAACACTCCGACCTTTCTACCTACCTTTTTAACAATATAACCTACTTGACTCTTGAAATTTAAACATTTGTCCAATACTACCCCCAAGTATTTCATTTCATCAACCCAATCCAGTTTCATGTCTTCCAACATAATGTAATGATTATCATTTATTACACACTTATTAGACACCAACATACATTTAGATTTATTTTTATTTACTTTAAGTCTGTTAACTTTCATCCAATCACTTATACAGCATAACTCTTCATTAGTGATAGCAATTATATCTTCAAGACAAGTGCCACTGCTAACTAAAACAGTATCATAAGCAAACAACCTGATTGTTGCATTCTTAATACTTAACACAATGTCATTCATATACAAGATGAAAAGCAAAGGTCCCAAGACCGATCCTTGAGGAACACCAAAATCATTCAAAAGTGGCACATTTAACACATTGATACCGGTTTGTTAAGTAGCATTCCAACCACTTCAATAAAACTCCACAAATGCCTAAACATAACTCTGAAATGCCTGTTATTACTACACGATTAAACTAAACGAAGCATCTAGACCAGTATTCATACAACACATATCATACCGAAAGTTAAATCCACGTTGCAAAAAACAATAACTTTACATGAACTCTACGCGTTTCAAACCGCCGTAATCCAAATTCTAACAAAGGCATGGAATGCAAGATCAACACAAAAACTAGTCTAGGTTTGAAATTTATTATAATAACAGTATTTCCGAAAAATTATGTCATAGAAATTAAACAAAACATTTACTATCACAGGAATTATTATATTCAAAAGTGATTTTTTTAAACAATATATTTGTACAAGCTTTCATTTGATGAAGTTGCTACAACACTAGCGCTCGTAACAATTCACAGCAGAAACTCAAGCGATACTATCGACATCTCCTGGTCATTTTACAACTACAATGCGAACATCTATATTGCTATTCAAGTTGCAACGGGGTGCTTTAAACTAAACCAGTTAAGTTACGAAACGTTTTACGAGTGTATAAAATGTATGATAATAATTACCTTTGGTAGTTAATGAAAACAAAATGACGTCTAGTGACAATCAATAAAATAACACAAAATCGTAAAAAGTAATATTTCAGTAAAAAAAATGGTCAATAATTCATCAAAATCTTCAATATAATACAAAATTCAAAAATTTATGTGTGTGATGCATTATTGTGTTAACGTGTGTCTAAGTGCCATTTACATTGATTTTATTGTAGCTGAATTATGACATAGTTAAATAAGCTGTGATTATTGCAATCAGTAAAAGCGCTCACAATTTCGCAATTTTTGCAAAAAGGCCAATTGTTTTTAAATCCTAAACAGAAGCAAATATAATAAAAGTGTTAAATAGGTGTGATGAAAATATGTTTATGTAGTAAAGTTTGCTTAAAATTAAAATGTATGTGCTTGTGGTTCGTTAATATATTGAGTAATTTGTATTTAAGTCGACATATTAACCAAACTCAGATTTACAGTAATTTTTATTTTGCATATCAAATGCTTACCCTCTGTACCTTGGAAGCATAAGACACTATGTCAACTTCTTTTCATAATTATCTTCTTACTGTAAACATAACCACAGTTTCAAGTCTTTTTAGTGCCATCCAACACAATATTTGTGTTGTATCAAAAGAGCGTGTTTTGGTCACTATGTAGGTGAGTACACAAGCAAATTGCATTCTTTAAATTGCTCTCCTGGCAGTTTTGGTTTTAGTGACGTAGTGTGTTATGTCTCTGAGATACATATATATAATAATATTACAATATTTGTTCGAGTTTACGATTTAAGAGATACTGTCCTTAAAAACATCGTAAAAACGAGCGCATGGACTTGAACGGAATGACTCCGACACATGAGACCTAAACTTGTTCTCAATTCTTTCAGGAATCATCTGGCCAATTGAAGGGATGGAAACACCTGTTAAAATCATCAGCATTCTTTCGCCGTTGACGATGCCAGTGAAAGGGCTGAGAGCGATAATGGCCCGAGGATGGAGCATCTACCACTTTGAAGTGTATACAGGATTCGCCATGACGTTCGTGTGGATGATACTGTTCGGCTTGGGCTGCGTTGTTATATTCAAGTTCAGGAAACTTTGAAAAGCATCACGAGTTCAACCAAGCATTCTAGCTCTGTTGTTCGTTGTTACCTCACGGCGTGTGCGTCGAAGAGAGCGTGGGAGAGAATTCGAGATAAAATTGTAAATAGGCGTTTATGTGGCTTTTTGCAGTGAGTTATGCAGGAAGAAGAACACTTAGGCTATAGGCAAACTTTAAGGAGGAATTTATAATAAAGTACTAAAAAGTTTTATTCAAATAAAAGCAGGCATTCGTTGCTTTCATTCAAAGAAAGTATTTTCTGACGATTAAGAAACAAGGTTTTTTTTAGTAACTATGTCTTAAAGTTTTTTAATTATACATAAAATTCACCATATTATTACTATTGGTTTGAATCCATAAATCTTTCCAGAAACCACATATAGTTCCTTGTTTCGAATTTTGCTACTATTTATTTTAGCACACTGATTCAACAATAGATTTAAGGACGCTGTTAATTTAATATAGCCAACAATATGTTTGTAAAAAAGTGTTGCGTGAATTTTTCTGCAATTGTTTAGTAATATTCGTAATTTTTAAATGATATATATGTCGTGGTAATATTTTATTAATGTTCAGATTTCCGAAAAGTCCAATTGTTTGTTTAGTGTATATGCTATCAAATATTACAAATTTATAAATATTTTATAGATCTCTTTGAGTGTGTGATACAGTTTGTGCATTACGTAAGAAGCTTTCTACACGTGTAATGAATTATTTATTATGTAAATATTTGTTATTGCCGGAGCATTGAAATGTAGACTAGTGATGTTTCATTGCGAGCGTTAATATAAGTGGTAGACCCAATGTATTTCCTGAATTTATATTGCTATAGTACGTCGTTGTGAGATGAATGTCTTACGAGGGTAAAGTGTGGACGCTGAGCAGCTTACAAATGTGTAAGAGTAAAATAAACACAGGATATTCCTACCAAGTACTTTACAATTTGTTTTATAATACTGTCCTTCTCACATCACAGTATTGACAGACTTTTGTTTGTATTTTATTTTCCAAAGCTATAAAGATAGTAATGCTAAAAAAATAGAAAGACCCATTTAAAAAAATTAACATAAGTATGGCGGGAAATAGGCCACTAGGATAACAAGGTAATGCAACAGACAGAGGTATAAATACTTTAGATGATGTTTGTAGATAGGCACACACACATGAAGGGAGGAAACCAGTTTGATACTGGCAAAACCACGCTTCCGCGGTAAAACGTGTGCCATCCCTTCATATGTGTGTACCTATTTACAAACAGCCTATCATCTGTAAGTACTTGTACCTCTGTCAGTTATATTATGTTTAATAGGAACAGTTATTTACTAAAGAGTGATTTTTGGGTATATAATCTCCATCGACGTGATGATATTGCAGAAAACTCACAAAGTGTACTTTATGATTTCCATCAACCATAAGACTAAATTTTGTTACAGGGACTTTATGTATACAAACCCTATTTCTGGAAAATTACGTACGTACAAACCAGAAGCAAACTATAATACTATCACTATAAAAGTACCAACCAGAAGCAAGTAACAATACCAACACATTCTTATCAGAGTCAGTTAGTTCTGTTGAGTCTTTTTCATGAGGGAACTGCACGCAGGATAAAAACCTGAAATGACGCCGCTGTTTGGTTTCTGCTCACTGGATTCATATGATAAAATAATACATTTACTCACATAAAAGATCTTGAGGATCGTAGATCGAATATATTACTTTGTTTTAGTGTTGCAAAACTGTCTGCAAAAACTAAACAGTTTACCTATTCGCTATTTTCCCCATACTACTGGTCTCAAAATCTCAGTTGATACATAATTCATAACCAATTAAAAATTGCACTAAAATACAAAAAAAAGGTAAAATAGAGCGAGTTAGCAAATTTTAATATCTGAGAGAAACGATACAATAATACGGACTATAAAAATTCGCTAGGTGGAAGGCCTAGGCGCACGAGTTAATCGAAGTGCAAACGGTTTTACGAAAATGCGCATCGCATAAATAAACAAGACTAAAACACTATTTCAGTGTGGTAAGATCAAAATGTTTGTAAGGATGCGAATGCTTATCGATGAACTATGAACCGTACATAATAGAGGTACTAGAAAGACGGATTATTAGAAAAATAATGGGCGCAATATAAATTACGCATAGTTAGGAAATGAGAAGTAACAAGCTACGAAAATGTAAACAGAATATTAGAGGTAATCGCTAAGCGAAGGTTAATCATCTTTGGACATCACTTCCGAATTAATGAGAAAAGAATAACATAGTATGTATTCCTATGTTTTTCGAAGAAGATCTTTACGGTGTCTTGGATTACAGAAATAAGTTGAGAGGTAGACAGAAACAACTTCAAAGAATCTGAAATTACAGAGAAAGACACATTTGTTCCAGCGTGTTTCGAGAAAATATATATATATATATATATATATATATATATATATATATATATATATATATATATATATATATATATATATATATATATATATATATATATATATATATATATATATATATATATATATATATATGCGTTAAGAATATTTATCTGCGAGAGGAAAACACATTTAAACCTAAGCTTCTCTATTTTTATATATTTATTATTATTTTAGATTTAATACTTAAACACATCGTTTAGAACCACCTCAATATAGAAACATGTTTTGTTTTTCAGACTGCTGTCATGCGAAAAATACCAACAGGAATAGTAAAACAAAAAAAGAGAATTATGCACTAGACGTAACTATGCACTTCATGTAAGCAAAAAAAAAAATTGGGCACCCTAGAAAGTCTTATAGGAATAAGCCAACGAACGAAACATTTCACGCCGATTTCACGCCCCGCGCATGAATGCGACACGGTTGTTGATGCAGCAGCAGGTCTAGTTCTTTCTGTCTGACTGTTTCCGTACCTCAGACGCTGCATCTAGCACCCGATATACAGGACTGTAAAGAACTTTAGAAGACTTTCAAGACAGAAGAAATAATAAATCAGGAACAAAATGGGCAGAAGGAAGAAAATTATTATTATTTTTTAAACACTTGAGACGACGTATGTTGAAAACCCCGCATCAGACTAACAAACGAAACAAAAAGTGAACGTGTTCAATGTTTGAAAAAATGCTATCCAGCGATTCTATTTTAGAAAGCCCTGCCCCACCCACATGGGGTGTCAGGCCCCGGGATTAGGTGACTGGCGCCCCGGACAAGTTAAACTCAACTGCCCCTCCTCCTTTTTCACTCATTCACTTAATTATAGTTTCATGAGCGCGCGCAATCAGATGAACGAGAACATTTATCTCTCACTTCTCTTTAGTATACTTGTAATTGCAATGAACAGAGAGAGAGAGAGAGTATGAGAAAATGTGCGTGCATGAAATAAAAGTACAATTGTAATTTTGTATTTACTTGATGTTTATATTTAAGAAAAGAAAAAAATAAATATTCAAAGAAGCGCTTCACACCCACCCCCTTCTAGCTGCCGTTCTGGGCAGTTGCCCAGACTGCCCAGTTTTATAACACTGGGCCTGGGAAGTGTGTTGGGGCAACATTGAAATATTAAATACCAACTCACATTTTCACTGCATACTCGGAGTCTCCGAAAATAAGTTGCTATTTTACTCACTTTTTTTTTGTTGCGTGATAGATGGTGCTGAAATTGATAAAAGTTTTACTGATTTAAAAGCTGTAATATTTCGAGAAAAATTTATTTGACAAAAAACAACGTGTTTAATAATTTGTTAAGTGATTTGTTTTAGGGGCGTCCTTCGGCTATCCCCAACGGGTTGTGTGTTTTAGGAGAGTCCCATTGACTCTCACTATCGCGATGCTTTATTAACATGAATCCCGTTGCCTCTCATTATCAGGGTGCTTGCTTTATACATAGTAAGTGCTCAAAAATATCGTCGCACTTATTTATCCGCATTTGGAATGATTCGACATAGCTTACGAGTGTTCCCGGTGTGATGTTTAGACCTATATTCGATGATACGCTGATTCACTTTCGTGCATTGATGGCACTTCTTTACAAACTCCACTCTTTAAGGGGCCCGCCTCGTTGCCATAAAATCGCACTGCAGCGTGTTTGAAGAATAAGTTTTACACCGAAACTAATACACGTGTGTTCACGCCGTTTGTCTACGAAAAGAACACACACTTCAGACGACTGCCCTTAAGTACTTTCAAGACAACACATGTATTAGAAATCCCCTTTTAGGGCATGTCAAAATGAGTTAAAATGGGGTTTTCAGGCTGCTTAGCGGAAAATATACTAACGTGATACATGTGAAACCACTTAGGGGCAGTCCGTTGGACTTTAGTAAAGTGATTCCGTAAATAAAACAATAGGGTCACCACATAAATTCCAATAGTAAATTTATTTTTTTCGCTAAGACTGCACGCCTTACGCGTAGAGGCGACGCACCGTTGTATGGCCCATACGACGTCGCCCTTAGCACCACACCTCACTCACACAAATACATGTGCCCCGAGGTGAGCCCCTTAAGTGGGCGTGGTACATAATTCAACGCTAAAAAAACATTAATCTACAACTGTAGGTTTCTTGAAGCCAATTGACGAAAATTAACGAATAGCAATCCTAGACAATAGTGTTAGCCAACGTTTTCAACAAAACCGTTTCCAGTGTTACGAAATTCTGAGGCACAATCTCTGACGTCGGAACCTCCTGCATTTAACTGCGGTGCAAGAGAACACGCGTAACGAATTAGTATTTCTGGATAAATATTTACTCATTAAGTTGGCAAATACCATTCTAGGATCGTCATTGAGTATTTTATCCATATTGGCTTTGAAAAAAGCGTAGAAATCAATACATATTTTTAGCTTTTATTTACCTACCACGAACTCTTAAGTAACCCAAATACAATAATTTGAGTGTTTTATTTTAAAAAAACACGTTAGTTACAACATTGGGCAAATACACACAAATAACTACGCTTTCCCTAGCAAAGCTAACTCTGATGCCATCTCTCGTTAGAATTTTGGACTACTGTGTCCGCAACGCGAACGGTGGCTGCGAAAATTTTAGAGACGACAGAAATGTCCAGCTATACAGTCGCATGAATTTCTGTTGGAGCTTACTAATTCAATTAACGGAGTCAGTAGGTACCTAAATCAGCATAAACAGAAGTTTTAAATTAGACCTTTAATAAATGTACAGGCGACGATATAATTTGAATTTATTTCAGTAATGTTGCATTTAAACAGCAAAATACATGGAACTATAGTATGTAATTCACTACCAGCCATAAAAGGAGTAAGGAAATTATCTACAAAGTTAAATTATGTTTAGTAATGGCTAGTGATTTTTATCCAAGGTTTAGTATTTTGTGATCGATTTATCTGAAAAAGTCATCAGTTTGTTGAGCGACCGACTTCGATGCGAGGGGTTCTGGGTTCGATTCCCAGGTCTGGCTGGGTGTAAAATTTGTGTTTGTCCTTGAGTCGTTTCAATCGTAAGAGTCAACAAAACTGTCACAACTGGGGATTTGTCTTATAATGACGCAGTAAAGGGGGGATGTTTGGCTCGTGGTGATGTTGCGACCTCGCCAAGGAGCCTAACATTAAAAAAAAAAAACTACTTCAAATAAATACATTTAACACGTAACTACAAAGAAAACTATAAGAAATAAACAACCGCGTTTTCTATAAATTGCTACATTTCCATCCATGCAGAGAACAAAAGACAAATGCGACTGGGGGCATCTACACATCCACAAACAACCGAAACGAATTGTTGGCATTTACTCTCAAAACAACCTCCTTAAACGAAAGAGCAACGATCACGCTTGGCGTTTCAGTAGTATATTTATAATTTATTCTATGACAGGAGATGGGAGTCGCAGCCATATCTACAACTCTCTGGTCTTTGATATCACAGCTTACTAGCCAACTGCCATCTTGGTTTCTATCTATTGTATTGATTCATAGCTACCCTCATACAGCGTCAGGGCCAAAAATCTCTTGAGGGAGGTAAGGGATACACAAGTTTGATGAACTACCGAAGGGGGCGGGGGTTAATCAAAATTAATTTGATTTGTACAAATAAAGATATTTCTCTTGTTATTAATTAAATACTGTAAATTAAAAATGTAAATTGTAATATACGTTTAATTTATACTTAAACAATCGTAACTTTATTTATAAATTTTAATATATTTGCTGAAGATAAAACTAGTCACATTTGACAAGAAAGGGGTGGGGGAGGTGGCATTACAACCCCTGTTTCCCCCTCCATTATTTTCACTACGCCTCTTCCGTCATATACATCGTAGACCGTATTATTTATTGCTAAAGACATTTCCTTCAAGGTAGCACTGATAATTCTCTTAATAATTAGCCTTTCCACTAGGTGAGGTCATAGCTTTTTCCTTCGTCTTGTATCCGGAGTTGTCTGGTATATTCCGTTAGTGTATTATTTACTGATGGTACAGTCAACCTTTGCTTCCAAGCCTTATAACAAGAACTGCTATCCTGTGCGGATGATTCCTTGTCACTTTTCAGGCTGGATGATCCCCAAACGTACCTCACTGCATGTATCGTCGAGGGGCGTGGCTTGCATATTATGAAATCTGCTATTGTTACCAGCTAATCATGCAGTACTAGATTTCATAATATGCGAGCGACGCCCCTAGACGACACAGATGTAGTGAGGTATTGGTGGTTCGGGATAAAGCGAACACTCAAAAAGGCCCTGCTAAAGTTCTATTTTCATCCAGTTCGTAACTTTCCGAGCCTGACGGCTAACGACCGAAAATGTCTAACATCTCTGGACACGTCACTTAAGGTTAGTGCGTGTTCGATATATTGTCCAGTCGGTAGAAACCAACATATAAAACAATTACTTAATTAAAACATAAAGTATGCCGATTTGATTTTATTTTATTTCAGTATTGTAGCATTTAAATTAGATAATTCCCGGAACTACAGTCGGCATTTGGCTGCCAACCATACAAAAAGTAAAGTAACTATAGTGAAAGTTGAACTATATGCAGTAACTATATGCATAAATAATTTTTAAAGGCTAAAAAATTTGTGCTCAATTTATCCCGGACGACCTATACCTTCGGGGTAAGCCAACAGCTGGCAACCGTTATTGCTCTGAATGTGTCATTATGTATGTGTGAGCTCCACCAAATACACTCGTGGCTAGCGTGGACTTTAGTAAAGCCAGTTTGGTGAACCCAATTTTCTATTGTAACCATTGCGGGCATCGAAAGACAAAAACAGATACATTCGTGTTTCGATCTTATTTGGATCTCTTCAGATAAGTGTAGGTTACAGATTGCAGCAACCAACTTATCGACACAGTTTGCAGATTTTCGCAGACTTGGACGTTGGCGTGGAAGGCACACCAACGATAATGCCTTCACTGCGTCAATAGGCCCTAATTCAACATTTCAATTTTTGAATGGCTTTGATACTGTGAAAGGTATCATAATTTTTCTAATTTACCTGCCCAACAATTATTTTTCATCAGCATTTCAAGTTTTGACATGTGTCGTATTATATGAAGAAGTGTGTTCTTAAAATATATTTACTAAACTTATTAACTTACAAGCATGTGCAATTTAATTGACATATATATCTATTTTATTTTTAGTAACAAGACTATTTTGAAAACAAAATTTTAGACACTCCCCTTAATGTCGTACAGGCTAATTAAGTCCCGGGATGATAAAATACCCAGACAAGATTATTTCACTTGATCTTACGTACCTTCACGCACCGCTCACTTAGGTGGAGAGTAATAATATTGATGCTAATGTTATGTGCCGTACGCCTACACATGCCTTGTACGTAATTAACCCATGAATCCTTAAGGATATCGACGAGGTGATCGCGTGAGTCGCCTACAGCTCTCCCCGTGCACACACTTACGTCCCTGTTAAAACTACAACGTCTCTCACACCTACAAGTTTGGCGAAAAAAGTTTCCAAGTTCCCACATCCCACGGGGAAGCCTTCCAGCCAATGAAAACACCGAACTGCGCCCTTCGTGAGCCGAACGTAGAGTTACCCTTAACTATCGTATATTTTTCTTTTTTTTTTCTTTTTCATATTAGCCTTCATTTTTACATCTGTTAATATGCACTTATTTAATTGAACACTAATTCATATTTACAATGTCCTAATGCAACTTAAATGAAACACAAATGAACAAATGTACATCAACCCCCACTACCAGGTTGTCACAGAGATATCTGCGGCAGAGTGGGGAGGGGGTTGCCGTAAGGCCCGAGCCATTTACGACGGCAGATTACTCCCTCGCCTGATTTCAAGACACTCGGTTTTCATGCAGTTAAACTAAATTGTTCCTAAAGTACTTACAGTTCTAATTCTATCATTTAATTAACCCTATATCAATTACCGTCGTGTGTTGACGGTTAATCTGATACCCGAAAGAAGGTACTTACAATTGCTATTGACTTTTCTTACCTTACAAAATTAATAATACTTATATCTAGTTGACTACGTGCTATAACAGTTACACTTTGGCACGTCACAGATTATGATATTATTTAAAGCCTTTATTAAAGGTTGCTAACCGTAACAATATCTGTACGCAAGATTTGGTAAAAATTTCATGAGGAAGGAATTATGAGTTCAATTACTAGGTGGTGAGCATGCGGAAGTGTTAAATTGTGAATTTCGTGCATTTCAGTTCACTTCATACCAGCAATATAGTTCCAAAGTTAGTAAAACCCCCTTACTAGCATTCCGCGATTTTGTAATCTAAAATAGTTAGCTGTTGTTAGAATATACCAACGCAATGATTCATAGTATAATTAAAAGTAAACAAACAAACATGCACATACACGTACACAGAGAGGAAGGTGACGTATAAAACCCATACATGCAAAAAAACGATATGCACATATGTATGGTATTATACTATTTTAAATATACGTAAATAATAAGATAAACTATAAAGAAAGAAACACTATTGTACTAGTTACGCAAAGTTACATCAAACAATATCTCCTACATATTATAAATATAAACTGAAGAATTTTTTTTTTAAGATTTATGTTAAAAATACACAATAACTATCAATAACGTATTCTTAAACATCTTCAACGAGGTATTTATTTATAAGTTTGTGAAAACTATTGAATTAAATTACTCGTATTTGCTACAATATAACTCCACATTAAATTTACAGTTGTGAAAAGTGTGGTTCAAACTCCTTGGAATCCACTCCAGTACGTCCTGAAAATTCCATTACATTAAAGTATTAAATAAATAATGTTAAGGACAATATATCTTAGGTCAATTTATTTTGTGAACACAGTTACTTTACAATAGTTGTGGTTAGAGTGTACAAAGTACTTATTTTAAAAATAAGCAAGTCGTGTGTTTCTATCTAATGCATGAGTGAGTGAATGATTTTGGTCAGCGCTTAGCATCGAGGTCTTTAGCGCTGGTGAGGGGTGACACGAGGTGAGTACGGAGCAGCACTGGAATGAAAAGGCAGGAGAAACGGGGAATCCCCGAGAAAACCTGCCGACCAACGGCATCGTCCGGCACTATTCCCACATGCAAAAATCCGGGGACCAACACTGCCGGGAATTGAACCCGGATCACCTTGGTGGGAAGCGAATGGTTTGACCTTTTTTTTTGTACTTTTTTTTAAATATGTGGTGCAGTGGCGAGGCTGAAACTTCCGCAACATAACTGCACCAAACATTCCCCCCTTTAAAGTGACTTAATTTGAGAGACCCCAGTAACATTTCATGAGACAATGTGTATAGAGATAATTTTTTAGACCATTGGGCGAACACAAATTAAACACTGAGCCAGACCTGGGAATCGAACCCAGAACACCTCGCAGGGTTTTTTTGAATGCTCACTTTATCCCGAACCGGCAATAGTAAGATAATAGGATAGTAACATATAGGTAGAGCGTAAGGGGAGACAAACTACAGTGCTATGTTGCCACAATGTGAATGAAAAATGTCGCCGTATAACATTCTATGTTCGTTCTTCAACTTAGATGCGGATTCGCGCGGTGTGGTTATTGCATGTTTGTTTCTGGGCATCCGGTGTAACTCCTACTTGCAAATACCAGTTAAAGAGTAGCGCCGTACCCGTATTCCAAGTTTGGACGAGCGAGCACGCCTGCGATAAGCGCACGAGCCCGGAGGTCGAGTGGAATGTTTCCAAACGTCTGCACATGCACGGCGATATCGCGGTATTGTTCCTATTGGCAGCCGGGCACGATGGAACGATACGCCAGTCGCCTTCGTGTGGCAGCATCGCCTAGGTCTTCAACAATCTGACCAAGCACGGAAACTTGACAAGACTGTTTCCGGCCTGAAGAAGCTGAGTGTTTGCGATTCAGGTAAGACCGGCTTCTATAAGATTATTGTGGCACGTGTTGGTTGCGAGAGTCACTCCTCTATGTCGCCCTTTCACATCACAGACAACATTAATATCAAATCACTAACACTTCGGTTTACATTCCACCAAGGCGATCTGGGTTCGATTCCCGGCGGGGTTGGTCCCCGGAATTTTCGCATGTGCGAATCGTCCCGGACGATGCCGCTGGTCAGCGGGTTTTCTCGGGGATCTCCCGTTTTCCCCGCTCTTTCATTCCGGCACTGCTCCATACTCACCTCATGTCACCCGTCACCAATGGCCATTTGAATGTGTTGTTATAATTCATGTTTAGAGAGTCATTTAGCCAAACTCAAGCGTAATTTTTATTTTGACAGTTCAACTTACTAGTTTTGGTTAGTGTATAACCACCACTTTAGGACGTTACAAGACGTAGTTCAATATATTTTTTTTTCTTTGTTTATGTTTCTAGAACTACTTTACTCGAATGTGCGGGGTGAAACAAAACGCATATGAACGCAATATTGCGTACACGCTAGGCTCTTTGTATAGCTGCACTAAAGCTTCCTGTGCGTTTATAACGAAAACTATAGGACGTAGGCAACTTCTACGAATGGACAATTTTTGTTAAACAATTTTAGATGTTATATAATTCAAAGTCAATTCTGACGTTACAAGTACTGTACGGAATTAAATTTTGTTCCCTCTCCCTTGAACATTCGTTAAGGTGGACGTTATTAACCAACGTTATCTGTGAGTTTGTCCGTGGCTTTAAAGAAATATTCGGAGAGCTGTCGGTTTTAGTCTAACCGTTTTCAGTCTTAGGGAAATTAATGTGTGAAATTTGATGTTTAAAGGCACGTGAATCTCTGAATAATGCAATTGTGTACCAAGGGACTTTTCATTTCTGTCTTGTTTTTATACTTCGTATATTATCAGTTAAAGAAAAAAGTAATGTGTATATATATATATATATATATATATATATATATATATATATATATATATATATATAGAGAGAGAGAGAGAGAGAGAGAGAGAGCGAGAGAGAGAGAGAGAGAGAGAGAGAGAGAGAAGGAAGGGCAAGCGCACCAAAAATGTTCCTAAACTAAAGGTATAAACGCTGTGAGGTGATTTCCTATCGAAAACGGGATAGAAAACAGTTCACGAACAATGTCGTACAGTAACTTATAATGGAGATATCCACTCTTTAAAAAATCGACACTTAAATTGTTTTAACTAAAAATAATAAAACTTACTGGAGATTAAAGAAAAAACCCGCGATGTTGATGTTATTTTACGTCAACCTTAAACTGTACGACAAGTCTTGTGACATAAATTGTGTGCTTGCAAGAAACCCAATTGCACTAGCACATTTTCTTTCCGCCAAAACAGTTTGCATTGATTGTTGAATGTTAGATAATCAACTCACAGCGTTTATACCTGTAACTGAGGAACATCCATCCAATATACATATATGATGCATACATCATATACATAAATACACTGTGTGTTTGTATACAGTATGTTCGTGAGAGAGAGAGAGAGAGAGAGAGAGAGAGATTTTTGTCAGCGCTTGACATCTAGGTCTGTTCCTGAAGTACAGGTACAGACACAGTTATGTGATTCCTTATGAAAAATAAAGTGGAAAACATACAGGACACGTTATGCCTAGGTTTAATATTTAGGGAGTAATGAGCCTTTGAACTTTGAATATCGAGTTGTGGTTGATACCTTCAACCGTTACTACATTAACACTGGTGGCCATCCTTTAAATGGATTCAACTTTTGTACCGTTGGGATATTGGAACATTTGAAGATGTTTCATTAAGTAATGTGAGGTTTGTAACAAAAATGGTCCTCTTGTTGCAACTGCCTAGAAGATATACTATATAGGCTGTTCACTAAAAACAGAGCACTTAGAAGAACTTGTAATTAACTAAACAATATGTTGCATTGGGCCAATAGATATTAACTTTTGAGAGTGTTAGAATATTTACACTGTTTTTTAGTTACATGGAAGTTTTCATATTAAAAATAGTAAAGATGGCTGCAAAACGGCTGAAAGAAAACTTTATCCAGTGCTCACTTTGTCGTGAACGGCCTATAATTGTTTCTAAATATGCACTTGAGTTTTTGGCATTAGCAATAGAGAACCAGAAGAGCACAGGCACTACTGCGTACACATGTATTGATTTGATTTGAAATTGCACGGTTATTGTGGACAATCACTGTAAACAACATTATCCACACTTCAATAAATTCACGATACCATCTCAACTGCTACAAACGCCATGAGGTGATTCTTCATCCAAAATGGGGTAGAAAACATTACATACGAACAATATCGTACAGTTACTTGTCAGGGATATATCCACCCTTAAAATCTCATTTTTAAAATGGATGATATGATCTTACCAATACGTAACACTTGGTTAATTTTATCGCTTTTCAAAAATGTAATACACGTAGATAATACATGTAACATTCATGAAACACTTAAATGCGAACTGTTTGTGAGGATTATAATGTCATTGTGCACTTTGTTGCATACCATATACGCAACCCGCGTTGCAAGGCTGATCATACGACCACTGTTTATTTGCTGTGTGTGAGTGCGGGTTGCGCGACAGTAGTATGTTTGTACAGATCGTCTGATATTTGTAATCCAAAAAGTAAAACCGTAGATCGTAACTGCACGAGAAAGAGCATTGCACACAATCCACACGCCCTTTACAGTAACTTTTCAAAGTGGCAACCACGCTTCACAACTGACAGCGACGAACACTTGATTGTCTGACGCGATCAAACATGTGTGAAGTGTTGCGAATGTTATTACAGGCATTAGTAATCCGGGCGCGAAGTTCAGCTACTGTGTTGATCGTGGTAATGTATACCAATTTCTTGATATGACCCCACAGGAAGAAATCAGGTGGTGTCAGGTCTGGGCAGCGTGGTTGCCGCTTCATAGTCCAGCCTCTGCCTATCGATCGCCCTCCATGTGTGGCGGTAATATGATGAGAGCTTCTAGAAAAAGTGTGCAGGGGCTCCATCGTGCTGGTACCACATGCGCTGGCTTGATTGAATATTCACGTCCTCCAACAGAACTGACATATGTCCTCTAAAAACTTTCGGCAAAGGCGGCCAGTCAAACGCACCGGCAAAAAGTATTGTCCAATGAGGTTGTCGCCGACAATGCCGGCTCTGTCGTTAAAAGAAAATATAACTTAACAGCGGTGTTCAATCACTGCATGTTGGTAATGTTGACTAATACGTGATGGTGTTGACTGTTGAGAACGCCATCAAGTGTAAAGGAAGCCTCGTCCAGCCAAAACATGCTGCGAAGAAAGCCAGGTTTATCTACGCATTGATGCCGATACCATCGAGAGAATTCGACTCGTGCCTGAAAATCAACTGGTTGTAATGCTTGCACCATTTCGCAATGAAACGGGTGTAGCCTTTGTTCGTGCGAACCCTCCACACACTTTGGTGGTTTGCTTGCATTGTGCGAGCGAAGCCACGTGTGCTACTTGATGGCGAATCGGCGATGCGTTCCAATATGTCCTCCTCAAAAACTGCTGGTCTGTTATGACCTCGCGTCGCTAGCTTGCGATTGCACGTAACTTTGCGATGCACCGGGGTTCATATAGCGATTTCCTGATTATGTCCGTCCTCGTTTACGAGTGTCGCTATATTTTGCGAGTGCGCAAGAACTTTTCGACAACGCACTCTGTGCGACGACAGTTGGCAATGCTTGTGTGGATAAATATCTCTCTTAAAAAATGTTACGAAATTTTGGTTTACAGCGACATAAATTTATCTTGCAGTGGTTAATAATCCTTTTCGATGGTTGTGCCATCTAGCCTAACAATATACGCTCCGCTAGAAGCCGGTGAGTGTTCTATCACAAAACTTAAGTTATTTTAGCAGTGCTGTATACAAGGGAAATAGTGCCATTGAAAACATTATGGAAAGTTATAAATATTGAAACTGTAATTTGAATTTGGGAAGTAACGTAAATAATTCGCTTTGTACATTTCTTTTATAAAGAAAAATCTCTAAATACCATTATTCGAATGAAATGTTGGCCTCTTTGAGAACACTGAGACGAAGCCATTTACAAAACTAAATAAATAAAAATTGTCCTTAAAAATGAAAAGACAGGAATCCATAAACAATGCACAAATATATTCCATGCATAGATTTTGAGTTAATATTGTAGAATGTATGGTTATTCTGTTTTACAATTTGCGGTATTTACTTTACAACAAGAGTTACGCGACGACGTCTTTATTAACTACAATTTTCGCCCAAGTATTTCATCTTCATAAAAGTTGGTGAATATTCGCTTGAAAAATACGCGTTAAATTAACGTATTAATATTACAAAAAATACGGTTATTATATAACACTACTTATTTTGTCTATTAATTGTCTCGTAATTGAATCGTGGTGTTAAGAACAACTGCACAAGGAAAGTTTGCTCTATTAATTTTAAACACATAAAAGTAAAGTTACAGATTGATAGAACTGTAATTTACTAAAAATGGCCAGAGAAAATTAATAAAAAGTAAAAAAAAAAGCAAATTTATCTGCACATGTAGGAATTGATCCTATGCCCAATGTGAACGAGACTAGGACGCTCGGACGCTAACCAATACTCCAACATGAGAATATCTTAATTGTATCTGTAAAATGGTATCCACACAATATTTCGGTGTGGTTGATATTTTTCTTTATGTTATGCTATAATAAATATTTTTTGGCAGTTTTGTAGTTTCGTATTTTTTAAATGTAAATTGTGAAACACACTAACTAACTCGAATGTCATCTCAGATTGAAATCTACGTTTCTTTTAGAGACGGTGTGTAGATAATTTAAATAATCTGCCGTTGTTATTCGTAAAAATAAAATGCTAAGCATAAATATTGACGTAACAGCAGTTGTTTAAATATGTGAGGTTACGGCAACTGAAGGAAAATGTCCGCCATTTTATCATAAAAATCCACTTTTCGAGTTGAATCGCGCCCTCGAGACGACGTACTAGTTTGCCACAGACTTTGCTAGTGCTTTGCGATATGCACGAGTCACGTGGACAGTCGCAAAGAGAGGGAGTTGTAATCGCTTTCATAGCAAAGCCTAATTTAGAGTTTGTAACGATCGCAAAACTACTTTGCGTCGCGCTCATAATAGACCCGCTGGCTGTTCTGACGTTGCGTCTCACGCCGGTGTCACACCTGTTCGCTGTAAATGTTCCAGGCTGTCGTAACCATATGCCCGCAGACAAGATCATCCGATGGCCTGGACAGTTTGGAAATGTCTGTGCATACAGACGCTGAGCTCCTCTTGCGTTACCTACAACAGCACTATACAATAGATACATATCTGCCATTTACCCGTACGTGTACTGTCTCATTGTGTTGAGCACTAACAGCGCAGCACCACCCTGGCACACACGCTAGCCGTGCTAAGCGAAATATCCGCGCTAAACTGTTTAATATGAAGCAGTCTTGCGACGCGGGTTGTGTACCTAGCAGGCAACTAAGGACACCCTCATAAAATAATCCTCTGAAACAATTCGCATTGAAGTGTTCCATGAAGGTGACGTGTATTACGTATGTGTATTGCATCTTTGAAAAGAAATTAAAATACCCAAGTGTTACACACACATTGTAAAGAGTATAGCACCTCTATTTTGTTTTCGATGTAGGGGATGTTTGTATTCCACAATAGTAGTACAACAGCTTAATATCAGCATAAAGTAACTACATCATTCACAGGATACTTCCTTAATGCCTAGTAAATGTTATTGGTATCCGTTAAAGATTTTTAAAACGTCAATTTATAAGGGCCATTATCTCCCATACAAGTTACTATACGACAATGTTCGTATGTTAAATTTTCTACCCAAATTTGAATAGAGAATCACGTCACGGCTTTTGAACCTGTTGAGACGGTGTCTTTAATTTATTGAAGTGTGGATAATGCTGTTTACAGCAATTGTCCACCATAACCTGTGCAGTGAGCATGTCAAAACACATGACGCAGTATTGCCTATACTCTTCTGGTACTCTATCGCTGCAGCTAAATCTTCGCGTGCATTTTTATCAACTATGTATCCTAGACAGTTGCAATATGATGATAATTTTTGTTACAATGCACTCATTACTCAATAAAACATTTTCAAATGTTCCAATATCCCTAAGGTGCAAAAGTTTAAATACAATTAGAGGGTGGCCACCCCTGTTATTTTAATAACGTTTGAAGGTATTGACCAGCATTTGATGTGAGTCTGAAGACCCTAACAGTATAAGCTAATGTTTAGAGTACTGGCAGTTTACATAAACCCATTTCCGATATATTAATTACAAACCCTTTTAAAACTCGATATTCAAAGACTAATTACTCCTTAAATGTTAAACCAATTACTAAGTGTTCCATTTTTTATATTTTCTACTTTTTTCATAGGGAGTCACCTCACTATTACATCTGTACCTGTAGTTCAGGAATACCGTTGTGTGTGTGTATATATATATATGTAGTCATAAATAGTATGGATGGTAGAAATAACCAATATTTGTCAGTTAACATTTGTCCGGAACTGAAACCGTACAAAGTTTCAGTGGTAAACTGTTACTGCAATGCGCAAATTTGAATCCCTCGCGCTCCGTGGCTTCAATCCAACCAAGAGGAACTTAGACATTGCGGGTTGCATGTATCCAGGCGCTTGTGAACACACCTAACCCGTACGTGCGCCTAGATAACTGCAGCCCGCAACTTTATTGTTTCCACCATGCTGCACTTGTTCGGTCTTGTAGCCACTAAATTCTTACTGGCTGATTTAATGTTTGCCCCTGAAACTCTGCATTGAGTCATTTCCGGACAAATGTTCTCTAGCAAATATTTAATTTTTGCGTTCCCTAATATCAATGTGATTTACGACCAGTAATGCCTAAATATTCTTTATATATTGATGTGTGAATACACTAACATATGTACGCATATACATTTACAATACATGTATACACACTTCATCATGGACAAAACTGATTATCGGCTTAATAAATGCAACGAGATTATTTATTAATAAAATTATAACACCGAATATAAAGTATTGTTCATGTTTTTGAGCTTAAGAGGTAATTTCCAATGAATGTTTTCATGGAATCTGTTAAAATAGTGTTTGTGAATGCTTTTTTTTTTTAATCCTGAAAACGTCGGCTAAACCGCAATAAATGTTACACTTAACAGTGTGAGCGAAAAAAAGTAAACATTTTAGAAAATGCAGGAGACAGATTTAATTTGTGAAAAATTAAGCAAGTAAATACTTTTAAAATCTTTCCTTCGCTATCACACGCAGAAAAACGTAAATAAGTAAAATCACGTAAAGAACCGTTAAGAAATGCCTCGTAGTTTCACCCGCTCAGTCAGTAAATTGTGGTACTTATAATTTTTTTAACTTATCTTTTACTTTTTCCAAAAAATTAATTTTAACATATTAAAATATACAATAAGGGGATATGTTTCGGCTATACGATTTAAAGACTGTTGAGGGAAATAGGTAAACAAAATTAATTGTTTAAGAATAAAAACGAGTTTTAGTATGTTTAAACTGAGTGGTTGAAAACTGTTTATGCATATGTTAAAGAACGCGCCCTTGTAAACACTTTTCTGTTTTTGGAAAGTTATTGTTTATTTGACAGTATTTTTAGAATTATTTTGTTTTTTATTCTTTTACAAAAACTTATGAGTTTGTATTTATTTTTTTAATTTAACTAAACTTTTTTTACGAATCGAGAAAATAAATAAATAGCTATTAATTAAAACCAATAACATGTTCTAGTCAAATCAGTACTCTGCACTATATTTTGACATGTATTTGTTTATCTCACACACAATGTCACTCATTCCATTTTAACTGTTATTAAACTGTATGTCTCGTATACACAAGAATAAAGTACAGCGTCATACACAGCTTAAATAAAGAATATATGCATTGTAATGAAATAAGCAACGTTAGCACTACACCTAAAAAAACGTAGTGTTTATTAAGTTTCGCGTAGCGTCACATTAGCAGGGAACGTCTTACGAGTTATATGAAATTTGTGACAAAAAAAGTATCAGTTTTCAACTATGTTAGCGTGACGCTACAAAATCTCGTATATAAAAGCCTGATGCTTCACTACACGTATAAGCTCCAGCTAAAACCAGGTTTCTTTAATGCGTCTTCTAGAAAAAAGGGTGAGTCTAACTATAAGATGACGTCAAAAGAGAATGCAGATATTGATATACTGCCGTTTATCTACTGGCACATCGTGAACTGTAAATGGTTTACAGTGGGATTTTTTAATTTTCCACTATCCTGTTCTCGGGTTGCACAGGACTGATAAATTAGAGTCATATTGAAGTCACATTAAAGATAAATATTGTCTACATACGGGTCACGTGTAATTAAAATTAAAATGTTTTTCGCATAGAGTGCCATAGGCTACAGTGTTAACATTTCCAAACCGTCACGTGTTTGCTGTGTCCACAACATAATTAAAATATAATATTCTGTCATAGCGCTAACTTAAACAGTTTGTAAGTGACAGTAGAAATCATAATAGGGCTAAGAGATGTAACGAATTTTTTGAAGTTTAAATTGGCATTTCCAGCTGATAGTTATTTACGGCAGTTTTTCTAAAGTTAAAATTTATTTTTGAAAAAAAAAAATTATTGTATTTTTATTTCCATAAGTCATTATTTTCCTCCAAAACCTGCATCGTTGAATTTTACTATGTATTGCTTTTATAATAATTATATAATAATATTTTTTTTACAAATTACATATATATGTATATAAAGAATTACAGCACGTTGCCCTACACATGATATTATTTTGACAGAGACAATAAAACAGATTACTTCGTAGCGTTGTATGGAAAAATTATGAGAAGCTAGAACGTAGCGTTTTTAAGAGGAAATGTATCGTCTTTACCTATATCCAAAACGTACAAGGAATCCCCCGTTTGATTTTGTAGCAATAGCTTTGATTTTCATTAAAAGCGCCTACATAGTTACTATATTACATAATCCACCATTTTTCATTGTGCAGTGACTTTGCACTTACTTCATCGGAAAAATTATTTTTGAAGAAGCTCTACTGGTTTTAATTTTTATAACGATATATCAGAACCCTTACATGCATTTATTTGTCTTGTCTGTAATGAACAACCCTTTCTGATGACAACATAGCTTATCACAAAATTTTGTTGATTCTGGTTTTATTGCATAAATAATAGCTGTGCATTAAAATTTAAATAATTTTAGTATCGTCAAGGTAAAGGATTACATTTTGAAAATTCAGTTAAGTTTCCCTTCGAGGAATTTAAAATTCATTCCTTTCATCACCTCATTAGACCATTTTTAGTTATTTCATTTATACAAATTAAATTTATGAAATCTGCTGCCTCCTATTAACTACATGACGATAGTGAAATGTGTCAACGTATAATGCTAAAACTGGAATGCGTTTACTTGAAATGTCCGGAAGTAAATTGGCAACAAAAAAATGCACGAAAAAATTGTTTCTTAGTGTTATGTCGAACTATAACTGCTCGTATATTTTTCATATTTAAAACAAGTGAACACTTCTAATGTGAATAACAATGGTACATATTGTTTACTTACGTTGTACTTTCCCCACAGTAACATCGCACCATGGAATCACTTCGCGTGCAAGTGGACCACTCGAACGCCATTACGGTGCGGCAAGGCTGCCACAGATACGGCCACATTCGAGTACTTGAGAACCTCAACATGACCGTGAAGAAAGGAAACATGTGAGTAAGCGGCAATATGTTATTTGGAACTCAATTTAAAGAATACTAAATAAAATGATGAAATTCGCTTACAAAAATATTTTGAATATGCAATGATATAGAAATAATAAGTTAGTCAGGCATTAGGAAACAATTGTTACGATAATAATAGGTTTGTATCAAACAAAAAATTTTATGTAGTTTTTTTGTATAGGCCTAACAGTAAATTTTGTATACACGATGACACTGAACAAGTGTTACAAATTATTAGGAGGTTGTAGATGAGATAGTATTGAACATATTATATTAAGTTACTCTTGCCCGAAAATTCTACCATATATAGAGAATATGGTATATCGCGAAAATAATTTGTGTCAACATACCTTTGAAAACACTGTAGTTTCTTGCTACATGTACGATTGGGTGATGTAGTCTGACACAACGTAGCTGTCTGCAGACCAATAACAGGCATCAACTATTACAATATCGGGAGTATTATTGGCTTAGTAAAATAGGATAACATCTCCAAAGTACAAACTAAAGCCAGTAATCTTCTTGTAAGCCGAACGTGTGTTAAAAGCCAGCAAACAGTCAATTTTTCCCGCGATAAATCATCCTCTCTAACCATATACCCGAAAATGGCTATGTCAATGAACAGGGTAGTATGGAACATGGCGACAACCTCATTGCGCAAACGTCGCCACCCTGTTTGACTCATTCCATACCATTAGAGACACGCCTGCTCGCTTCGATAAATTGTGATATAAATGTTACAGTGCTACACAGTGTGTATTGCTTGCAAGGGATGCCATTATGAATAGTGCAGGTAATTATCCTATACAAAACACTTACACGCATGCATATATGGTAAAACCAGGCTTTCCTTTTTGCCATGTTGCCTACTACCTCTGCCAAATTCGTGTGATAATTTACTTCTTGCGTATTTGATGTTAAACCAAAGTAATTCTATAAATGTTTGTAATAAAAAATTATTTAATGAATTGATTATCATGGGCCCGTAAAGTTCTTAATATTCACTTCGAGGGAAATTAATAAATCGGTTTCCTATAGTTTAAAAGAATAGATTTGTCAGATTTGTTGTGGCATTTACAGTAACACTTATACAGTTTTATTTATCTAGAATCTCTACACAGGATTATTTAAACATCCATTCGTAATTTTTTTTATTTAACTGAGTTTCTTCCAAACACTAATGAAATACAAATTAAGCAGCAGATGTTACTGTTACAGCTACGGTTTGCTGGGAGCCAGTGGATGCGGAAAAACAACACTCTTGAGCTGTGTGGTTGGCCGGCGTAAACTAAACAAGGGCGAAATACGTGTCCTTGGGGTTAAGCCAGGAACTAGAGGAAGTGGTGTTCCTGGGAGAACAATAGGTTACATGCCTCAGGTAAACTTATTTTACTTTAGTTTACGTCATTTCAAAAATATCATAAATTTACGTATATAAGAAGCAACATTATAAACTATTTTAAGATTTTATTTATTGCGAGATGTAAAATATTTTACACCATTCACTTTATTTTTAACACTGTAAATTAAAAATACAGAAAACCAATTTTAATTAAAATTATTGAACAAAATTCCAACAGCATAAAAATGTTTAGTAAAAAAAATATTACCGTAAGTAAAATATTACGTCGGTACGGTTATTGGCAGAAACATTGGCTGAAAATTATTTTAATGCTGATTACTAGATTATTTTAATATGTTAAAGCATTATTACCACAATTTATTTAAATCACTGAAACGCTACTCAATATTCAATAGTCTTCAAGAATTGTGCCAGTGGTAGCTAATGATGGGTTCACATGTTATGTTTTCTGCCAGGAAACAGCACTATACTTAAATTTCACCATTGAAGAAACAATGAAGTACTTCGGTTGGTTATTTGGCATGAACTACGAACAAATAGAAGAGAGGATGGAGAAAATGATGTATTTATTGGACATAGCTGACGTACAACGAATGGTGAAACACTTAAGGTAAATTTGAATGTATCGTTTTGTTCAGTTTTGTGTCACAAACGCTCCCCTACTCCAAAATCAGGTGTAAAAGGAAAGCGATGGAGTGCCTGAGTTTTATGAAGGAACTCAGTAGGCCAGCAGAGCAATAAATAAGCTTCAGTCAATGCGGGAATGAGAAATATGTAATCGTTGTTCATCACACAAAGTTCGTTGTGCTGTAATTTTTGCTCAGTCGTTTAAAATCAATATCAAAATATTTTTTTACTTAAAATATATTTTAAGTTTAAAACTATTTATGTTACGTTAGTCATTCTCTGGCTTATTAATTGCGTTATATTAGCACGTAAAGCATCAAAGGGAGTAATAATTACAGTGCACCTAAGATAAAGCGCAGAGAAATATATATGTGTTACAGTTCATAACTTTATATTGCATTTCATTACTGCACAAGTACGGCAGATTAAATTAATTTGGACAGTAAACAGCATTCATTTGTTTAAGAAAATTTAACTATATTTTTTGCATAAAACTGTTTAAATAAGGTATATTTATAATATAAATATACGTTCGGAAGTTCTTCATTACACGGTTCTTTTCACTGCGCTACCTAGCGGTCTTTTTCCACACAAAAATAATCGAGCACCATTAAACTGTATTTACAAATTTCCCCTGCATATACACGCTATGAAACGAAGCTTCTATTTTCATTATATAGCAAATTAAAATCATGATGAAACAAAAAAAAACTCATATATTCTCAAATATGGTTTTACATTAAAATTAATTCATTTTATGCAATTTTTAAGAGTTATAACGTGTAGATAAGTCGACTGTTTCATTGTAATTTGAGTAAATGATTTTGCGCATGATTATATGAGTGTAAGATTAAAATCTGAAATCATATCGCAAGAAATTATTTCAGATTTAAAATTTCAGGTAGTAAAAGTTCTTTCTCTTAAAAAAAAAAGATTTGGTTAGTTCATACACAACATTAATATTAAGCATTTAAATATCAAGGCCAAACTTTACATTTTCTTTACGCAGTAAAATATTTAAATTAAATAACAAAAATATTTTATTGGGTGAACTAAACACCGTTGGTCCTATAACCAAATATTTAGACAAAACTATGTATTACTCACCGACATCAGAAAAAATAATATTATTGAGACTTACCTTCAAGTTTTCTTTAGGATTAGTTCTGTGGCTATTTGCCAAAAGCTGATATGTCACTTTTTGGTGATTTTCAGTTATACAGTACATTATATGGTATATATAGATATATTGTTCTGTGGTCTGGTAAAACTTGATATGTCTGAAGAAAAAACCTGGATATTGACACATTGTTGGCAAAACATGACATCGTCTAGAGTCTATATTTGTTCGCTGCCAGAACGTGATATGTCGACATATCATGTTTTGGCAGACATACTTTGTATTAAAGTTGTGCATATGAATTTTTCTGTAGGAGATTAAGCATAATTGATGCCTAGTATTACTAAGTGTTGCAATGTTACTTGTATGTAGGGTGAATACAGGGACAGCAGAAAAACTACTTAAAATCGTACGTTACTCTTGGGAGAAATGTACTTATTCTCCAGAACGTGTCCGGTTCTCCGCACCGCCGCCCCTCCTGTACGTGATACGTAAGGTTATAACAGGAAACAAAAGTACAAGGCCGATTGCAGCAGCAATCGCGGACATTTGCCAAGTTCCGTAGAAAACTGAACAACCACCAAGTGAGACTATGGAAATCTTGGCTGGTTTTCTGGGTACGGAAGACAAGAGCTCAAGGAATCCAACACTCCACGCCTGACCTCGTCGCGTACAGCCACGAGCTGCAACACACGAACAGTAACTTTCGTTTCACTTGGGCGTATCACAAGGGTATTGCAGACCATCACTCATACCATTGGCTCTGTATCCTACACAGCTTTCCAGCACTGTCAGGGACTTGATCTATTGTCTGTTGACCTGATGGTCACACTTATTCAGTCTTGAGACGACGCATGATCACCCTGGTGAACTCTGCAGCTTGGATTTCGCAGAATGAAGAGCTGACGTTGAATGGTTGCAAATGTTTGTCTCGGTTAAATAATAAAACTAAGTCAGAATCGATACCGACGAGTATAAAAATTAATTGCAGTGTCACTAACCATTCTTTCATTTGTTGCTACACGCTGACAATTGAGGGGCTTAGATTTATTGTTGTGTAAGTAAGTTAAAATACTTAGCTTCCTCGTAAACAATTTTTTTGTAATCACATGCAAAATGCAGTACAGTCTTACAATACTCAAATGGAATGCAGGAATTCAGTTAAGAGTGAAATATTTGTTACAGAATATTCTTTTGGAAAATATGACTAGCATAAAAAAGAACATTACTAAATAATTGTGACTTACACCACTATGAACCTCACTCTCAATAGTAAGTCTAGGAATAACGTATTTATTGTAAGCAGTTTTGCTAACCAGCTTTTAAAATCTTGCGCGCAAATAGGAATGAAACTAATGTTCATCTCAAATTTTTGTAAAATTTTGGCAGTTTTGTTACATTCAGGCGAGTAATCTCTGTATTCGATGATAGTTATGATTGCGTGAACGTTTTTACCAATAGTGACAGCGTTAATGTACTTAATGTTCTCTGTAGTAGGGAAAGTACATTATTGACAATGCAGCGCGTAGTGAAACATAAATCTTCTGTTTCAAGGATGTGTCCCGCTGCAGATAAATTATACCACTAATGGCGCTGACATGTCAGTCATACAAATTATAGCTTTTGTAACATGTTTCCTTGTCAATCGCCACATCAATAGCACATAAAAAGACCACCAGTATGAGTGTGGCAACGGCCTGTCAATTGGAACGTACCTCAGCCGGTAAAATAACATGTATTCAAGTTTGCAATATCTAATATTTTCAAACCTCAGAGAACAGCCTGCCATAAAGTATTTAGGAAAGAACGACGGTCAGGATACCTAACTTTCATTTCGAGTATTAACAACTTAATTGGTTTTGCTTTCTATGGCGAAGTCTGTTAAATACTATTGCTTCCACTTCAGTAAAGTAACTGCCTCACACTGTCATTGAATGTAATTACACATTTTATTATAAAACTAATCGTTACACAAGCCGTTCATAAACAAAAGCACGAAAAAAACACATAACGCGAATTTTGTGCTAAATAGGAGACGGAAATATCAGTGGCAAAATGTTGTACGAGGACATATTACAGGCACTATGTGGCAACGTAGCATTGCAGTTAGTCCCCTTTTGCGCTCCACAAATATGTTACTTGTCTTACTACTACTGTTTTGGCCTGCATATTATGGGTGTAGGTTATAATCCCGAGCAGTCCAATCATTATTCTACGTTTATTTGACGTAGAATACCTTGGCGTGGAGCGCAAGAGGAGACTTTCTCCGTGCAGTGTTGCCACATAGTGCACGTAAAATGTCGTGCAACAGTTTGTCACGTATGTTTTCTTCTCTAATTTAGCCCACGATTCACGTTATGTGTTTATTATGCGTTTGTTTCTGGACATCCTGTTATTAAAGTCATGTGCCGAAGATAGGCGTAACGACGATACATAGAAAACTATTTTTATTAAAATGTCCATAACGTTATTAATGTTATAACTACAAATAAGTTTTTTTATAGTCTGAGAAATGGTAATGTTTCATAGATGTTGCCAGTCTTCTAGCAGGGTATGAGTACAAATAGCTGGAGAAGTGAAGAAGCAAAGATAGGCACAAAACACTGAAGTACCATCAGTGCAATGGGAACTGTACCAATACATGACAAACGACTACAAATACATAATTAATTTTTATATTTCAGCATAAAGACGATAGGCTAATGACATTCAAGGTGATGTAAACCAACATTTTTACGATCCGTATGTAACTAAGTTTACAGAAAAAAGTATGTATCAATCACTATTTTAAGCTAAATTCCCTTTCTGTGTAAGTTCGGACATTGTTCTCATTGTTTTTAAGTCTTCTTAACATTATTTTAAAAAACACGTGTTTAGCATACATAAAAGGATTTACTGGCTCTTGCATGGACAGTTTCCCTGTAAAGGTAAAAGAAAAAAAAACACTTATTTTTTCATTGTTACAGGTGTTATTTGTGTTAAAGTTTTGACAGGAATCGGGTTGTATTTGGACTTTTTATACACCATAGCTACTCTGTTCGTTTTATACAACATATGAATGTATTTATTGTAAAGAATCTATTGCTTCTTCAGCAATTATTTGTTTACGAATAATTATTTTTTATTTGCTTTTATACAGAATTGAATATTATTTCGACAGCTGACACATGTACAGCAATGGCATACAATAATTTTTTTCTTATTGAAAACTGGTTACGCCTTTTGATAGCATTATTTATTGTACAAAAACATATTTGTGCCCTGCAGAGTTATATTAGTCCTTCTACACTCCTTACTATTTAATATACGTAACAAATTAATCATAGTACAGAGTTATTATAATTTCTTAATTTCATACAGTTTTTTAAACAAAACAGATTAATTATTGATTTATTTCTGTTTGTGGTGTGTTTTGTACGCCCTCGAACAGCACAAGTCTTTGGTAGATTTACACAAGTAAAGGAGGAGAGAGTCGGGCACGGTCTGAATTAAGTAACCATATCATCATTCACGAAGAGTGATTTCAGAAAACTATGAAAAACCGAAATCATGATAGACGGAGCCGATAATAGAACCAGGGTCCTCCCGAATGCGAGGCCAGTGTTTTACCCTCTGCTCCATCTTGCTTGTTTCTTGTACAGAATAGTGTACTCAATTTACAATTAAAGTGATGGTCCTTACAGTAATACGCCTTTCTGAGTGGATGTGAAAAGTAATTTACGTGTTTCAACTGCAACGGCGTGTAAATCGTGTGCCTGCTTTACAGCGGAGGTCAGCAGAGGCGAGTGTCGTTCGCCGTAGCACTGTTGCACGACCCGGAGGTGCTGATCCTGGACGAGCCGACCGTTGGTATGGACGCCGTGCTCAAGGACATCGTCTGGAAGCACCTCCTTCATCTGGCCAGTGCTCGCAGCGTGACTATCATCATTACCACTCACTACATCGAGGAGGCCCGACAAGCCCATATGGTCAGTTAGACTCTATGGTTAGAGCCACGGTTATGACAGATATGTGCAAAATTTAATTTCGTCCCCCTATGTATGAAGACACTGAATTTTACCGAAAGATGTTTGCACTAACTTGTTTCAATGACTTATGAGAACACAAGCAATTCTGCTTCACCGAACCAGAGATGTCAGTGTCTAAGAAACTGTATTAGAGCTATCACAGCCAAATAAGTCACGCATATGCACAAGGGAAAGCTGCCATTAAACATGAAGTTGTGCTGAAGATGTAGACATAAGGCAACGAAACAAGTTGGTGCTGAGATCTTTTCGCGAAAATTCAGGGGCCTAACTTTTGAGCACGTTTGCAACTCTGCCTCATGGTCAATGATTATATGTTTTAAAAGGGTTTTACTGGCAAGTTACAGACATATGTTATCACAACTACTTTATTATGATCAGTGCAGAGACGTGTGAGAGCAACGGCACGAAGCCAATAACCATGAAACGGAGCTGCCGATGTGGACGTAAGGCACTTAAACAAAATGGTGCCAATATATTTTCGCGACAAGCTCGTCACACTGTTCTATAGTGGAAATGCACTTTAACGGGGCCGCGGCTGGCGTATTGCTTCAAGCGCCCGCCACCATTAAGGTGATCCGGGCTCGATTACTTCGGGTGGACGCTGCCGTTGGCTGAAGAGCTTACACAGGATAAATGGCTTTCTCCCGCTATCCGCATTCCATAGCTTCTCCATTGTAGGACATCACTTTGTGTCATCTTTGGACGCAAGCAGATACCTTCTGGCACTCAAGCTATGTCCTCGCTTGCTATGTTACCCTGCCCTCCGGTACCATCTCCATACGGTAATTATTTATGTTCTCAGAATTATTAATTGGAATCCGCTGATATTCACATACTTTCGATGCTTTTCCACTTATTTAGGATGAAATAGTTACATTAAATTAAATCAGTGAATATTCACTCTTACTCACCTTACAGTCCTTGGTGTTTGAGGCCGTCAACTTTAAGATAAATATTGAAACGACGTTTGAAAGAACTCGTAAAACAATTTCTTAGACTCTCGTTTTTAAAAACGAAGTAACTACATAAAAAAACTAAACTTCGTTAGAGACATGTGTTTGTCAGAATTGCATCTTATAAACGATACTGCCGACGCCATAGTTCTCTTAGAAAAAAGCAGTAAGGCTGAAAGTCCGGTTGGTGTCGCAGGCGTAGAGGCTATGCAGTACTTGACACGCACGGCAGTATCACCATAATTTTCCTGTGTAGCTTACGGCCTTCAAGGATCATCTACCTTAATATTAGCAACTTCTATCTCGAACATGAGTAAAGAGAGCGATAGTAGTGCCCCTGAACATATGGTCGATTTTCTCTTTTATTTTCATAGAGATAGTTTATGGGGTTAGAGTGTGACGTATGCTACATTTATCCCGGAAAATTCACTGTTCCTGTGGGATACAGCTGGTGCCTAATCCTGTAAATAATTATTCATGCTAAAATAACTGAACAATTTTGAGTAAATGTATTGTGAATCGTGTGGTAAATCTTGGAATAACACACGTGATACTCTTTATCTTGGGAAATGTATATTTCCTATGGGATAGCTATTTAGCTTTTAATATAACTCTATAATTCCCTCTTTGCACTAAAACGACTGAACGGATTTTTACGGAATTTGGAATATATATTTCCTATGTCCTGACATTACATACTTAATACTTTATACTCTGGAAAAGAGAATAATGCTCATAAAATTTAAATGTAGACAAAAAATTCGGTATGAAATTAATTAAATCAATGGACATTAACATTCTAAATGTATATTTAAAATACCTTAGATACATTGTGTAATACACGTCGGCAAACCACGGAAACAGCTGCCTGCATTTATAAGTTTTAACTCACTTATCAATTGTAAACATAAAAAAGGTAATGTACTGTGAAATGTGTTACATTGTTTCTATTGTGAATTCAACCTAACACTTGATAAAACGTTGTGGACGTTAGCATCCTCGTGTATTGCTAGGTAGGTAGTTGTGCACTGCAATTGTTGCCGATAGAGCACCAATCATTAACACAGAGGATTGGTGCTCTATTAACAAATAAATTATTTTTTAGAAGCACACGAGTGAATAAGTTGTTAAAAACAAGTATTAAGTATAATTTTGAACGCTCGTCATCTCTCCGCGCTTCTAGGGGCGATTTGATACATGAAAGTAATTGCTTTCATATCATTATATACCCCTGTCAGGAAGACAACACATGCTCTATAGAAGGCGACACATTTTGTTATTGGGAATACGGCAACTATGTTCGACGTAATGTTGAATCATTCTACGTGCTGAAACCCAAGAGACCAGAATTTTAACACATTGACTACCATGGCCTATAAACTAAGCTAATATATATATAGTTTCTTTAAATGATTATGGTAAAGTGTTTTTCTGTGTGTTACATTCTGGACACGGATATTTTTAAGATGTTACAAAATTCGTTACACAATCAAAATTTATTTATTTTATAACATCCAAATTCAGCCACAGACTGGTTTACAGCTGGTACGTGGTCAACATTTCTTACCCATATTAATAACAATTTGCGTTGTTGATAGTATACAGCGTAGACCAGAATTCATGTGCCAAACTCCGGGACGGGATAGTTTATGTAAAATAAGGTAGGGTTACAGTGATCAACACAATTGGGTAGTGAATATTAAAGGAGCTACACGACGTTGAAAACAAAATTTTGAAATAAATTTTTTGTAATATACTACAAAATGTAATAAAGCCACCAAAATCGGCACAGAGCTCTAAGTACTGGAACAAATTACTATGTGAAAATGTGGTTGACGCAATGATCCCCTTCACTGCTTATGTAGGGGTTACTCAACCTAGTTGTGTAAGTAACTTCTAAATACTAAGCGGTAGTAAAATATACTATGCATATCATTGATTATCGCGCAAAATGAAGAGGAAAGTACCTGTCGTGTTAATTCACTACGATTAACCGTTTTCAAAAAAATACGAAACAAATTACGAAGGCGCAGTGTAACCCCGCAGAGGTAGGCAATACAACGGCTCTCTGAGTTACGCTAATAGTACAGTAGCGAGAGGAACAGCCACGTTTGGGCCCACAACATGCACCCTATGGGTAACCAATGGCACTACAGAGTCAGCATGTGGGCTGGCATTGTCAACAGTCATTTGTTGGGACCTTATTTGCTACCTGACCGCCTCATTGGAGTCCGTTACTTAAAATTCCTGAAGGATGTATTGCTGGAACTTCTGTAGGAAGTATTATTCGCAATTCGCCACACCACGTGGTTTCAGCACGATGGGGCACCACCTCATTTTTCTGCTACAGTAAACTGCCATCTTAATACCACGTTTGCAGGTTGCTGGACAGGCAGAGGAGGGCCCATCCATTGGCCGGCTCGATCTCCAGACCTGACTCCATTGGATTGTTTTATGTGGGTCAGATCAACTCCTTGATTTACGAGACGCTTGTGACTAACCAGGAAGATCTCGTGACTCGTGTTATAACCGCATTTGATTGTGCAAGTGCCATACCAAACATTTATGCTCGAGTCCAGGCCAACCTGACCCGCCGTTGGCAGCTGTATGTTGAAGTGGGTGTCGTCAATTAGAAACATTTATTGTAGTACGTGCAAATGAATTGCTCTTATTTATGTTCAGTTCCTTGCTAATCAAACCATTCAGGCATTGGTTGGTATCCGCAGTTACCGCTAGCCAGCGTGTTTTTCTCAAGAATAATTTCCTCCCTCCTACATATCGCCACTGCTCCATTTCCACCTTATTTCAACATCATCAACTATTAAGAAATTGATGTTAAGAGGATTATGTAGCGAATGTAATTTCCCACGTGTGAGGCGCAAAAACCGGTGAGTGATTAGGCCAACTTTGCTACACGTGACGTACTAATTGGCGCGCAGTATTTTCTCTAGTATTAATTTTTCTGTGGCATCTTGCGTCATGACCAGAGACAGGAAAAATTCGCTGGTTCACTGACTTGTAGGATAGCCTCCAAGAATACATGTGAAATCGTGCAGACAGTTGCTGCATATTGGCTGCTCACTGACACAGTGAAATGGGCCTGTATTCATTTATAGTTTTAATATTGGCTCAGCTACTTCCAGGAAGAGTCGAGTAAGTCAACGGCCAATTGTGAACACAATACAGAGCTATAGTTGTTGGAATTCTAGCTTGCGCCTAAATGAAAACGCGATTTTTTTAGGTCTCTATTCACGGCTCTACACTTTTATTTCTAGGTAGAATCAAGCACCTCATAATTTCGGCTTACGTAGGCTGATTTCGTGTCTTTGTTCTTGTAAGTTCGAATGGTACTTTTTTGCTGACGTTAGTACATTAGTTTTTAGCTTCTTTGTGGTGCCCCAAAATCATGATTCCAATAAGAATGCTGCACGCTTAGTCGCTATTATGTCAAATGTGTGTTGTTTTTGTAGATACACGGATTGAGAATATCTTTAGCAGTTTCGCGTAAAAATAATACGAAATCACTTGACACCCTACAGCATCGTTCATACAACACGTGTTAGTTGTAACGTCACACGAATCTCGCTACGCTACTGGACTCAATTTAACCATTTAATGCTGCAATTAGCATTGCTCAGAAAGCCGTTGTCTTATCTACCTCTGCGGGGTTACACTGCGCTTCCGTATTTTGATTTTTCGGAAACAGTTTATCGGAGTGAACTAACACAATAGGTACTATGCTCTTCACTTTGTGCGATAATCAATGACGTGCATAGCATATTTTATTTCCGCGTAGTATTTAGAAGTTACTAACACAAATAGGTTGAGTAACCCCTACATAAGCAGTGAAGGGGAACGTTGCGTCAACTACATTTTCACACATTTATTACAGCTTGTCATTCTGTCCCATTGCATGAAACATTCAAAGACATTACAGATTAATTTGTTCAGATTCTTAGAGGCCTATGCCAATTTTGGTGGCTCTACTCACTATACTTTCTAGTATATTTCAAAAAATGTATTTCAAAATTTAGTTTTCAACGTCGTGTAGCTCCCTTATTATTCACCACACAATAGTGTTGATCATTGTAACCCACCTTATTTTACATAAACAATCACGTCCCGAAATTTGGCACATTACTTCATGTCCAGGCTGTATATTATAGTAATCTATGTTGCCTCTTAAACCAACTGTATTTATTCCTAGGAAGTATATTATTAAATTTCAGCAGTATTATTTTTTTCCACGTGCAGTCCTATCACTTAAATTAAATTTTAAATAATTAATTACTCTATTTGCATAACATTTAATTACGTGGATGATACTATTTTAAGAACGTATGCTATACAAAGTTTCCATTTGGCTATACTGCAGATTGCATATTAAATCTGGCCTTAAATTCGTAACTCGCATGTCACACGAATTGTTGTAACGACTTAAATGAAATCACATATGCAATGAAATTGTAAATTGAAAAGTACTACAAATTTAAGGATATTAGATTATTTATAAATGCATCCGCAAATTGTTTCCAAACGCTTGCGTAAATTAAATAGTGAAACGTGAACCCTTTCGTTAGTTTTAGTAAAAATTTAAATAATTTGGCTTTGAATATCAATTTTGAACTAAATGCAAACCTCTTGTGGGACACCATTTGCGAAAATATAGTGTATTGTCAAAAAATATTTTCACATTTTATCACGGATTAGCTAATTGTTAAATGCAATTATAAAAGAATATTTTCAATTAACTGCTTTAAGTAAAAAAACATGAAATCCAGTGTTTAGCACGATGAAATTACACCACGAAATACGTGAAATTTGCATTGATTGGAAGACGTAGAAACAACTCGAAGTGACTGACGATTGCGAGTAACATAACTATTGTGTAAATTATTACAAGCTACTTAGGAAATTTCTACTTCATAGTTTTGAGTTTGTAGGATCGTTAAGTTCGTGTTCCTTTTAGATTGGTGTTTTTTTATAAATTAATGTTTATTCATGTTGTGTTCCCTATTTCACCGAGTCTTAGCAAGTTATCGATAAATGGTAATTTGCTAGTCAAAAGCAATGTTATTATATCTTTTATTATTGATTAAATCTCGTTGTACATTTGGAAGGTACACTTTTAGTGCAGGGTAGAGACGAAGCATGTTTGTCTGGAATGTCGACTATTTTGTCTGTCTACAATATATTTCGTGTCTATAGGATCAAAGGTGCTAGTACATGCAAATACACACACAAACACAAATAACGACAATATCTGAAATTACAGTGATTTTACGTTCTTTAAATTAAAAATTTATTTTTACCTACATAAAGTTAATATATTTATAAAATATCTTACAGGTTAACACGGCAGGTAGGCAAGTGGGCTTTACGCATCGTCGACAGCGAGGTCATTAGAGACTTGGTACAATGATGGGAGTTTGGAAGTGAATCGGCCATGGCTTTTGTTAATAAACCATTCCGGCTAAATACTTTAGCTGTACTTTCTGAAACCTTGTCTAGTGACTTGCACATTATATTTGCTTATATTTTTCTTGTATTTCATATAAATGTCTTACTAACATTCTGGCACTTAAATTTTTTGCTTATATTGGACGAACCGATTAATTACGTTTAGTTCATGTTTTTCTTCTCTCAACATTATTTTGATCGATGTTTTAAACAGCATAATGTTTATTGTCTTAGATCTAGCAGAAGGGTAATAAACATAGTACATTTTCAAACGCCTAGTTTAAATGTTTACAAACTAACAAACGAAATTAATATTATTTTAAAATTCTTACAGATTGGACTGATGCGCAATGGATGCCTTCTCGACGAGGATAGTCCGGAATCTTTCCTACGCAAATATGATTGCGAAAGCCTTGAAGGGGTGTTCCTACAGTTGAGTGAAAGTCAGGAGAACTGTAGAGACGCGCAGGTGAGATGAACGAAAATTTAACAACTGTGTGTTATTTATATGAAGGTTTGCTTAATATTTATACATTATTTTGCAAGAATTTAAAATAAAATTTTAAATTAAAAAACGATGCCTCTGCAAAACACATTTTTTCAATTTATAAAAATAATGCAATATGCACAGTGATTTTCAGTGGAGTTATTTGTTCTGCGATTGATTAGTGTGTAGTACGACGAAGAAAAAAACCGCGCTTTTATTCACCCTACCTATTAAAGTGCTGCTTAAGAGCGCTCTGAAGCTAAAAATTTGTAATTTTATAATTGTACCAAACACTGTCCATATGTTACACATAGCATTTATAGTAATTTAATATAAATAAATAATTTTTCGGTTCTTTAGTTTTCGTACAAGCGCGATTTCACTAGTTTCGATAGTTACCGAGAATAAAAAACTGATCAAAGATGCAAATGAAATGAATTTGTATGAAAGCAAATGTATTAAGCAACAGAATTATAGCTTTGTTATTTAACGCATTTTTTTTAAATTATACAGGTTATTTAAGATTAGCAAACATTTATAAAGACAGGGTTTTTCTAACACAAACCATTATTTCATGACATTACAAAGATGTCAGCCTGTAACTTAATACGTTAACTTTCACTCTGAAATACTTCATTCGTATGATTTGAATAGTTCTTACTTTGGGTAAGTAGCGAGGATAGTCAAATAATTACTTAGACAGCCGTTGTATTGGGACACTGTGAAAGCAAATACCGTCTGCAAAACTAATGTTATTTCTCACAAACATAAAATGATGATTGTTCACAATTTGAACGCCTTTTAGTTGGCTTGTTAAACTGTTGACCACCACATAGTCATTGTCTGCTGGATGATGATCTTCGCTCAATTTTATGCTCCGTAAAGCCGGAAAATTTTCAGGCGAAGGAATTTAGCTGAACGAAACAGTCAACCCTACAGTGAAACAGTTCTCTCTATCCTCGCCTTTATATTTGGCAAACTAGTTTTACATAATTCGTTCATAGAGCGGGTAAAGTGGAAGGTTGTGAAGCATATTTTGTTTTTTCGTACAGCTCCGTGGACTAACCACATGGCAATCCAAGTTTTAGTCAATTTTATTTCTTGTCTAAATATTTTTATGTTGTTGGCGTTACCGATATTCCATAGGTTTTATTGCAATTGTTGCAGTAGCAATACCCATTTCGGGTCGTACTTAGGATGTTGCGTTTCCTAGTGGTCAAATTCATAACTTAAAAAAAAAATGGGTTTACCTGAGCCTCTAAATGCTACACAAAACCCTTGTGATACGTGTAGTTCTAACAACACAATTGAGACTTCGTACTTAGGAAAATACTCGAACAGCATTGTTTTGAACCATATCGCTATGGTGATTTTAGTACCTACTCAATGATAATTATTTTGTTCGTATGAATTTATTCCGTAATTATACGAGTTGTAACATTCAGTTAAGAACAAGCAACGAGACTGTGGTAAACCATACGTAATAAATAATTTTTGTGTTGCTGTTCGCAAAAGAACACACATGTAAAAGCTCTAAAAATTAAATTGTATTATTAGGCCTAATATTAATTAACTATCTATTAACGTGTAAATTTTAAAAAACTGAAAATGTCTTTCATATAGCTTTGTTGTATATTATTTCCCAATACAACCTAGATTTATGTCCATGCAAAATAATTGTAAAGGAAGTATCGTTCTGTGATTCCATTAAACTTTAACTTAAATACACGTATATGATTATAATGGTTTTGTATTTACCTGGATCTCGAAGTACTGCAAATATCGTACCAATTTCCATACACTTACGAAGAATAGTATTTTGATAGCTTAAATTGTTGTTTGCTTTGAGTTAATATTTTTTTTTCTTTTGTTGTTGAGTCATGATTCGAATTATTCAGATTTTCATTGTGTAAAAGCATAAACTAAATAACAATCAAAATAATAAAGTGTTGATTGTTATCTAACAATTATAAAGCTCCGGTGTTACAGGTTGCACCTAAAGTGGAAGTTCAACAATTGAGTACGAGGCAGAATCTAAGTTCGGCACCAACAGCCTCCCCTGATCACGAGGTAAACAATTTGCTCATTTTCTATTTAGACATACTGCACAGTGTTACAGGACTACAGTGGAAATACTGTACTTTGCAGAACTTAGGGTAGAATTCATCATATAATGTAAAACTAGAAGAACATTCATCTGCCGGCATATCGCTTGTATGTCGAATAGATTTTGAATTTATACTTACTGAATCATTAGCCATTTTTATAAGTCGTTTACAAATGTACGTATGCATATTTTGATATAAATCCATGTAACAAATAAAAATTGCTAGAATGTGAACACGTTTGACAAAATGTAGCAAAATATATGTTGCGCATTTATACAATCTCGGTCACTATAATAATAGTCACAAAAGTCATACACATTACCTTCCTTGGTAAGATATCCGTAAGCTGATCCCGATAATCTGAGGCCCATGTGCTTTCACATAAAACCACTTCATACAGAATTATTTTCTGCCACCGTATTTTTTGTAGCCGAGAGAGCGTTGAATTTCAAAATTCTCCTTAATAATCTGATTTTAAGTAATATAAATTTTAAAAATTAGTATATATATGTATATATACACATCCCGAATATTTAAGTAAGCTGTCTTAATTTGAGACCATATTCTTATGTGTATTTTTTTTAGTTATCTCAAATACTTATTTTATATTTAAAATGAAATAGTGTTAGTTATGAAGACATTACTTGAGTGTACTTTTTCCTCTAAGGAAAAATTATTAGCTATGCCAGTTTTCCCATTGTGGCATTGCTAAGCCAAATTTTCACGTTTCTCGTTTTATAAGCCACGAAACCCAACAAACTTGCTGAAATGAAACAAATTCACATTTAAGTTACGTGCAACGGACTGCTGCTTGACGTACATAAAATTCCATTACAAGATATTTCTGTATTTAAAAAATACTGAAATTTTGAATTTGTTTACATATTTTAGCATTTTTTAAATACATAATTAGTTTGTAATGCTTTAAATACACGCACATACACACACCTACACACTCAAACACACACTCACATAATAATCACACATCGAGCAGTATCACATGATATTTGTTTTAGTGTGAATATTTTCACTTCAGCGAGTTCGTTGCGTTTTGTGGCTTATAAAACGAAAAACATGAAAACTTTGGCACTGTGGAAAAACTGTAACGTCTTCAAAATTACAACTTTTTAATACAAACGTGAAATTTCGAATTTTCCCACTTAAACACCCTTGATGACAAATTTTATAATTGTTTAAACGACATCTATGATTAAATCAAATATTATTTCCCAAAACTTTTGTAAACATCCAGGCAGCACTGTGGATCTAATCCGGAAGCTTAGCATACGGATAAACTAGCTGAGTACTCAATACTATTAATAATTTTTTTACATGTTTTATGACGTTTTCGTAATTGTTTAACACTAACGAGTGTAATATTTTTTGGATAGTAAACTTCCTTTACATTCACAGAATATTTAACTGTCATATAAGCAATATTTTATTGAAAAATGAAATATATTATATTTTCAATGACTCACGAAGATGTGGTCAATCACATATGGAACCCAAATAGTTCTTTAATAATTTGAATTAAATTTACAAGAGTTAATTTTACAGATATTTATTACACAACACATTAAGTAACTCAGCGTCAGATTCCATTCTTAGCATGTTTAGAATATTATAAATTTTAAACACACTACATTTATTTCCGAAAATGTATTGGTAAATAAACTAAATACTCAAATACTCTTAATATTGTGCCGTGCAACGCCTGGACAGTAAAGCGCAGCACATTTGCGTAGAACAAGTTGCATAGCACACAGGCGCACAAAAGTAAACGGTGCGTCGCGCTGTGCTGCCTACATTACCTTGTACAATATTAAAATGGTATATTGTAAATAGTTTCAGAGCACTGTTTTCCAAACTTCTATACCACAGTGTTGAAAGCAATACTAAAAATAAGTTAAACGCTATGCCCAGTCACGAATTTACCCCAATATTATCTCCGTAAATAATTTTATTTGAACCAAATGTTGCCCAGCGTTCGCTGAAAAGACACTAGCACCCAATCATTTTACGGTGGTGTTTCCCAATTAATATTGTAATACACAAGACATACTGTTACACTTTCATGGATACGAAAAATATATGTTATAGTTTGATAGTTGATAAGTATGAAACCACATATCACCTACCTGAAATGTAAAACGTATTTTTACTTTAAATATTTGTGTTTCAGTATTAATTATAGGTTTGGACGTATAAGAAAGTATATTGTTAATGTTAGAAAGTTTAACATTTTTAACAACGTGGAAAGTTACTAGAAAAACTTAAGATGTTGCGAGTTTTATTGACTGTTTGGTATTAATGTATTTAATATGACCGATATTTGCTTTTCACGTATTTAATTAAAGGCTGGTGTTCTAACGTTCAGTGATTCATAAATTAATAAGTACTTCCAAATATGTATATAATGGGCTCTATATGTAACATGATACCAGCCTGAAGCTTTCTCAAACGTACAAATGCGAAATTCCCACACAGTACCAAAATTATTCGAGTTCAATAAAATGTTGTTATTCACGTAGGTAAATGCCGTGTATTTAAATGTACATACACACAAAGACAGTACGTGGTGTATACACGCTTTCACATAATTCGTAAGTCTAAACTATGCCATCTGGTTTGGTAGTAAAAAACTACAAAACAATACTTATTTCTAAAAATATCTGAAACATATACTACGTACTTAGCAGACATGACTTTTGTGTACTTCGTTCATACGTGTTGGCGGGCATTTTTCTATTTTTATGATAGTATGACGTATCTGAAGAAGTATTTCATCGAGTTCATTAAGCTTGGTACACATGTAATTATTTATAAGCTGTCTTTATTTTGTGTATTTCGTTCTTCCTATGTTTATATTTTCACAATAGTGGCTACTTTCACATATTTAACATAATACGTTATATCTAAGATACCTAAAGTTATTCCGAATTTCATTACGCTTAGTACACCCACTTCATACAAACGTTACTTTACTTTTGCGTGTTTCGTTTATCCTGTGTTTATTTTTTATAATTTCCATCGTTTCTATATTTTAGCATATTATTGCTTATCTGAGGAAATGTTTTCCGAATTTCATTGATCTTAGTACACATATACTGCCTGGTAAGTTGACTCGACATTTGTGTGTTACGTTTATCCTGTGTTCATATTTTCAAAATGGGGGGGGGGGGCGATTTTTCTAATCTTACGATAGTGTGATATGTTTAAGAAAATAGTTCTTTTTCCTGATGTCATCAAACTTTGTGCACCAATACATAGTTATTGTGAATTTGACTTGACGTTTATGTTTTTTTGTGCATACCGTGTTCTTATTTTTAAAATGGAGCTATTTCAGCATATTTTGATTATACAAGAGAGCTGAAAAATTTTTTTAGAATTTATTCATGCCCGGTATACGTAAAGTATTTAGCAAGTTGGATTATATTTTCTGTTCATGCCCTATTTATACATGCTAATCATGATTACGTTAGATATCCCAGCAACCATTCTTTAGAAATTTACCCAACTCAGTACATATAGTTCTTAGTAAAGGGAAACTTTTTTTTTTATGTATTTTGTTCTAGCTGTGCTAACAGTTGCAAGGTTGCAGAATTTAGAATTTTTTATTACATGGGATATCTAAGTAAACAATAAGAATTTCATCTAACACGGTTACGCACGTAATACCTAACAGAGCGACTTCAGTTTTATTAAGTGTTCAAACTTAAAAAAACCGCTGTCCTTCAAATTTTCTTTATCACAACGAATATATGAGAACCAATTTCTATAACCTGTTCACACTCAGTTACATTTAGTACTAAATAAGGCAGCGTGAATCCAAAATTGAATTAGTCATTTGAGAAACAATATAAGCCTATTTTCTACGGAAATGAACTGTGGGTGTTTTTAGTTTGTTCTGTGGTAAATAAATTAATATTTGAAACTACACTAAGCGTCATTTACAAGAGTAGCAACGTACTGAACTATGAGTTCATTTGTGGAACACCACATTACATAGACTACCTCTGTACAAAATTATAACACCCACAACTCATTTTGGAAGGAATTTAAATTACGTTGTTTCTCAAATACTGATTCAATTGTGAGTTTATGTTGTGTTTAGTAGTATATATCACCTCAATTCATAGGATTTTACTACAAGTACGTAAAGAACTACAGGACCTATAGCAATCCAATGTACGAACGTTAACATTTGTGATTTCAAATGTTAATTTGCACCAATTTTGAGGGATTTACGGCTTATTCGCTATGCTGATACTTTATTGTGTAATACGCTCACAAAGTCTTATACACTACTTATAAACCTAATGTTTTAATAAACACGCTGTGCGTGCGTAGGTACTACAGACGTATTATTAAACGCAAACAAACTGTCTCATGCAGTTGTCTTGATGTACGAGTTTTGACATTTATTCTTGCCCAACAGGATTCCGAGAATGGATGCCTCAAGAAATCCTGCGTCATTTTCTCCAAAGAAAGGATAAAAGCTCTGCTCTTCAAGAACATAATCTGTGTCTTCCGTGACCTTGCGTAGGTAAATTATTGACTTAAATTTAATAGGTTATGTGGTTGGGTAGTCACTAGATTTAACTGCTTAATACATTTATCACATCTGTCTGTAGAATTGTCTACTAAGACGAAATGTAACGTTTTTCATCTAACTTGTGGCTGCATTTACGTAGTTATGTTGCGAGAAGAAATTATACCGGCGAGATTGGTGGAGGTTTTTTAAAAAATGAGTTATGATGGGTGATTTAAATTCTATTATATTGGGTACGAACAATCAACTCTGTTACAGCGTGTTTATGTATATAAAGCTGCAAGAGTTTCTTAAAGATAAACATTACAAGTGGTATAAAATTATAATTTTGTAATTACATGTGACGATGGTAGTTTTGTAGATGGTACTTGTAAGTCAAGTAAAGCTTTCTCTCATGAAACAATTTTAGCTCGCGTAGTTTTCTCATAATAGTGCGGCAAATTTTTTAAATTGGCACGTCACCCGGCCATAAAAATTTGGAAACCTGTTGACTTATTCAAATTAAATAATCCACAGTAGAATAACATACCGTGGGCTACGTAACCTAACATTTATAAACTAACAATGTTATATTTTGATATTTTAAAGAAATCCAAAAATTAACGGGAAAAGTTTTAAATTCAAACATTTTTTCAAAATACAAAATTATTTCACTATGCGTTTTTTCTAATATCTGTCTGCGTAGCCCGTGACATATTATTTTACTATTAATTATATCGTTTAAATAAATCAGCCGGTTTTCACTACTTGCATGGCAGTGTAACATGCAAAGTTTGACTTTCGACGACACGTTATGAGAAAACAACGCTAGCTAAATTGCTTCAAAAGAGGAAACGTATCGTCTAAAAGAATAATACCGTATCATAAAAATATAAAGTTTTGATCTTGAACTTGAACACCCTTAAGATGAAAATTAATAGGAGATCGGATTATATTTCCATCCAGCTATCTTGAGTTGTGTTAGTTACAGTTTTTGGAATCTAAACCACGTAAATGTTGAAATCGTATCTCACCTCCCACGACAGTAATTCGAGTCCGATTCAGGCTTTGTTCACTTCGGATTTTTTAATTTAAGGGACTTGGCGGTCGTTGCCTTGGGTCTGCGTGTTATCAAAGGACACTCTCGTTCCCTCGCCCTTGCATTCCGTAGTAGCCTCTTAGGGCCAGTTGTATCAACTTCCAAAAAACAGGCGGTTAGCTGACTCCATGTTAGCTTATTATCTTGTTAAACGCCTAGCTGTGTTGTATCAGCCATTTGTATTCCCTTCTTAGCTACCAAGGTGTTAAGAGGTTTCGTGGTTCTTTTATATGTATGTTGGCAATGTAGTTACTAGAAATTTAGTATTTTTTTAGCTCGAAAACTTTAATTATGTTGGAACGTATGCAATGTGTATATATATATATATATATATATATATATATATATATATATATATATATATATATATATATCATATTATTTACCCAAAGGACGCACGAAAAATTAAAGCATTTACAAATGAGATGTGAAACATAGTATTGTAACATGCTCTTTCTGTACCATGTATACTACACTTAAAATTAACATTACTGTCAAAAAATGCGACAAAAATATAAAAATTAAGTGTTTGATTTGAGCATATTAAGAGATAATATGTGGGGGTTCCCTTTATTTCATAAGATTAGAGAGTTTAACTTTTAGTAAGTATACCAATGTTTCCGTAAATAACTGCCCTTGTAACATAGTTTCTTTCCAGAGAAAGTAAAAATGTATAATCTGTAGACACTGTTTTTTACTTAAGTCCTATTGTATGTCATTAGGCATAAAACAGTGAAAATAGATAAGACGGTATTTTTGTAGATTGGCTCTCAGTTGCCTAAAGGTACAGGGAAAAAAAATTAAGCCCGACTTTTACTCTTGTTCTCAATGTTCTCAAATGGCATAATACGTCTTCCACTTGAGTGTATATCTTTAACAAGTTGTTGTTGGTGAGCAGGTGCATGTCGTACCAGATCGGGCTGTGCGTGCTGGCAGTGACGTGCGTGTACGTGGGGTTCGGCTACGAGCCTACAAGACTGCACCTCGCCGTGGTCAACGAGGACAGAAGCGCGTATTTGCCCGACTGCGGCGCGGGGGACGTCATCGTCGAGGCGAAGGGCTGCAATTTCACCGGCCTCAGCTGCCGCTACCTAGCCCACATCAAGGAGCCTCTCATCATCAAGGTAACTCTCCCGGAAATTATAGGTACTGATGGACGGACAGGCATAACACTATAATTCAGTGGTGAAGCGTTGTACGTTTGAAGGGCAGAGGTGTTAGATCCGACTGTACAATCGCATAACAAGCACGCCACGTGGATCCGGGCTAATTTGGAGACGAAAATATTTGTCGCAAAATGTACGATAGAATTTTACATGCAAAATGTGGTATAGGTCATTCGGGAAAAAGTGAACACTAAAAATTTAACCTTTAAAAAATATCACTAGCCATTGCTGCATACAATTCAACATTAACTCTAGTTGCTTTACTGCTTGTAGGGTTGGCAACGAAATTACGCAATATAGTTCCGTGTATTACCTTATTTTAATACAACAATTTTGGAATAAAAGACCCAAATTCGACATTATTGCATTTTATGTAATTAATAAAACTTTTTTTTTTACAAACTGTAGGGATTTATATAGACTGCACAATTTATCTTAGACGCGCAAACATCAAGTGACGAGTCCAGAGAGGTTAGAAATTTCCCGTCGTTAGCCGTTAGGCGCGGAAAGATGCGAGATGGCTGAAAATATAACTTTAGCAGTGCTTTGTTGAGTGCTCACTTTATTCCGAACCGACTATAACAGTTTATAGTTAGTCCTCTCTTGCGCTCCCCACATATATTACTTATCATACTACTCACTATTGCTCTGACCTGCATATTATGGGTGCAGGTTAAAATCCCGAGCAGTTCAGACATGATTCTACGTTTACTTGATGTAACATACATAAAATGTTACCTGGAGGTGGAATACATAAGTAAATTATCTACGTCCAGTGTTGCCACATTGTGTACGTGAAATGGTGTCGTACAACATTTTGCTACTTCCATTTTCTTCTCCAAATCAATGGTATTAACTAGAAGGAATCGAAGCCAGAAACGTAAATAACAGACAAAAACAAGCTCCTACATTATTATGCATTCAAATTTCAGTAGCTGAGCAATCAATGTTAAACAGAAGTAGGGCATTTGAAAATGAGCTATATTAATTGACAAAATAACAATCAATGTTTCAGTAACAATTGTTTATGTTGTACTTTATCAAATATGGGTTGGTCTCATTCTGCATAAAACCATTCAATTTAGCCCAGTATTCATGTGGTGTGCTCATGCGGTTGTTTCTGAACACATCCTGTATACTCGGATCACGGGTATCAACCTCCATGTAAAACACAAGCAATAGTTTTTAATTTGCTGTAACTGTATCCGTTTTACTGGATAATATGTGCCTCGCATCTTGCACGCTTCTGGCTGGTTGGCGTACTTGAACCTGCCAGTATAATAGTTCAGCAAACACTTAAGTTTGTGTATAGTCATTACCCAGTATAGTTTCGTTCGGAACACATCTACGCCCCTCCACTGGTTTTATTAGAAACACGAGTTGGTCACGAAAAATTTCTGCAGCATTTTGTTTCAACTTCTTACGTGCACATCTCCAACTCTGCTTCATTGTTAATGACATTATGCCTTTGTCCAGGCGCCTCACTGATTTGACTTCGCCAATCGGAGTAAAGTTACCGTGACAGAATGAGCCTGTGATTTGCCAGGAAACCTCCCAAGATAAATGAGAGTTGACGTAGCCAATCACTAACCACGAAGCATAGCTGCAGCTGTTCACGTAAGGTTTTGAAACCAAATAGTACAAAATCAATACGTCAAAAACTCGTGGCTCTGCGTATAATGTTTGTAACAAACCAAACTGACACACGCAATATCGAAAAACATATTCTAATTGATATAAGCACGAAATTGTTCGGTCGTACTATTGACAGTGTAATATTATGTTAAAATTTTTCATGTTAGAATAAATTTACATATCAGTTAGATAAAATGTAAGGTAAATGTAAAGAATCACCAAGTTACTCATCGTGTAACAGCCAAACGATTGATTTTAGACATATAGTTTACTGATGAAAAATGTTTCAATAGATGTTAGAAGTAGCGGTAAGTAAAGAAAATTGTACATTTCTAACTTCGAAATTTAGCGTTTTCGTTAGGTTACTTTAGGTTACATTGGTAAGGTTAGGTTGGTTTAGGTTAGTTTCGGTTAGGTTCAGTTATTTAACCATTAAGTTTTCAATTTTTAATTTGGTTAGGTCACCTAACCTTACTTAAGGTAACCTAACCTAGCATTACCTAACCTAACGAAAAATGGAAAATTTGACAGTAGAATGACTTAACTTAACCAAACCTAATCTAAACTAACTTAAACTAGCCTAAATTAACCAAAACCACCCTAAACTAACTTAATATAATTTAAACCTAACACTAACTTAAACAAACTTAACCTAAATTTAAACAAGTATAACCTAACATAAACTGACTTAACGTAGCATAATTTAAACTAACTAACCTAACTTACTTAACCTAACGAATAACGAAAAATTTCGAAGTTAAAAAAAACTAAAATTTTCTTTACGTACTACTTCTAACGTGTACAAAAACGTTTTTCTTTAGTAAATTATACCTCTAAAATCAACAGTTTGGCCGGTACACGGTGAGTGGTGATTTTTAATATTTACCCAACGTAAACCGGATTCTCCAATTGAGGCACTTGGCTTATCCACCTCGGTGAGTGAGTGATCAACGTCATGCCCTGAAAACTCTGTTTACCCTAGATTGACAAATCGCCTACAGCCTGGGGGGTTCGACGTCAATAACACGTTGACCTGTCTTTCACGGGGAAAGTTATAGTTAGATATGGCCCATTATTAGGGACAGGAAATTTACGCGAAAAAATTTTTGCACCACCCAGTTTCAGTACTTTACGTACACACCTGCAGCACTGCTTCGTCGCCAATGATTGGATGTTTTAACAGCCAGCGTGTTGGGCTTCTATCCGCAAATCACAGAGGCGTAGAGCCGCAGTTAACCTTGTTCTGCAGAGTATCTTTTCATTTGACTGTGCCAAATACACAAGCCAATAACAATAAACAAGTGCTACCGATGTGCACGTAAGGCACTGAAATAAAGAGATGCGAACACTCTAAGGCTAGAGACGGGAAAAATTCGCGGGTTCACTAACCTGTAGGCTAGCCGCCAAGAATACGTTGTATTCAAGCAAACATTTTCTTTTCACTGGCTACTCGTAGACACAGCGAAATGGAACTTGCATTTGTTGCTTATTTTCTATTAGGTAAGCGACTTGCAGAAAGTGTCAAATAAGTCACGCGCCAATTGCGAAAATGGCACGCACTTACAGTTGGTGGAATGCTAGTTTGTGCCCAAAAGAAATCGCGAATTTTTCAGGTCTTTATCTATGGCTTTATTAATGACTAGAGGTGATGGATTAACGCGGGAAAACTTGACTGTTTGCTGGATTTCATCAACACACGTTCAGTTCACCAGAAGATGACTGGCTTTCGCTTGTATGCAGAACTGTTGTCCTATTTGACTGAGCCAATAATAATTCCGATATTGTAATATTTGGTGCATGTTATTGGTCTGCAAACAGTTACGTTGTGTCAGAAGTACATCACCCAATCATATATGTTGCAAAGAAACAACAGCGTACTGAAGGATATGCTGTCATCAAATATTTTTGCGATATATCACTTATATTCATGATATATTTAAAATAAATTTACGAATAACTAAAATATTTAACAATGTAATTTTTTTCCTTTATTTAAGGGGACAGAGAACATAAAACATCATGAAAATTATAATTACAACCGACAAACTTCCTAACCAAAAATTGTATGAAAAAATATCTTTAGACACGCTACAAATTAAAGACTCAGTCAAATTCCTTAAAATAAAGGCATACAGTCTAAAGAAATGCTCGTTAACGAATGTGTGTATTTCGCGACAGGCACGTTATAAAAGTTAATGACCAATACGAGGGAAAATATGAAACTACCCTTACACTACTGACTGAGACTATTTAATGATTCGTTATTACGATATTCTCACAGGTAAGCTGAATTTCCGGCACCGGTATGACATTCAGAACGCCTCAGAATAAAACAGGTACTAATCGTGTATTAGTATTGTTTTGTAGGGCGCAATTCAAAGGTCGGTTAGCGTGAAGTGACGAGTGCTTGCACACTAACGTTTCAACGAATCAATGCATAACCAGGATATGTGCTCCCTCGGTGACGTATAACAACTGGGTATATAGGTGGTGCAGTGATGAGCAGCAAACTGGTTAGATTTCCATCTTCGGCAGCGTACAGAGACACACATCAAAATCGCAACAACCCAACGCGCTCCTCACGACACTCTCGTGGTAAAGCAAACTAATGTTTTTTCCACACGAACAGTCTATTCAAATGAATGAGCAGATTCAAAATGTGATCTATAAAGTCATGTTTATTCCTACTATTAGTTAAAAACTGACAGTCATTAGTTTACGAATGTAAGGTATTCGTGCTGTAAGACCAAATTATAAACAGAATATTTATTTTAAGCGATGAAACAGAAGAAATGTAACTGAAACTGTTATAGTACTTTTGAAACGTAAGTTTCTCATTGTCATGAAACCATCAAAAACTAGGCATTGTTAATACTGACATTTTAATCGTTAAACAAGACGTGAAAGCGTATGTTTCCTGGGTAATTTGTCATACCTATATAGGCCTAAGAATTATAAAGTCTAGTACACGTAAGATTCTAATTTAAAATGAGTTATGTCCGTTAAATATGTGAACGATATTTTACTTATCACATTAAGCGATTAGGAGTGCAGTGTTAAATTGTGAGCTTTTATAAAATTATATATTCCTTTACAATGAAAAGTATGCATTCTTCATTGTTTTAACAGCGTGTTACATAACGTCGGTGCCATTTTTGAAGACGAAATCTAGAAATTATTATTTTATCAAATATCCAATTTACCTATTTGCAGTAGAGTAGAATATAATTTATTATACACAAATTTGTGATTTACGCTACATCGTACGTTATAGATTTCAGTGGAATGGCGAACTTATTATTTTTGTTAGTTCCGAGTAGAACGTTAATTTAAAAAGTAGACATAGGTAATTATTTGTTAAGTTAACTATAATAGATTTCACTGTACAGCACCTATTTGATAAATGAATTGAGCATTGTATATTAAAAACTAAGCCTACATGGTTGGCAGTCTGTCAATGGTTAGCCAATTTGTTCTAAGCAATAATAAAAAAAACTAATAAACATCCAGCAAATGCATGACGGTAAACCGGGAACCTCCCGAACATGCAAAAAAAAGTTTTTCTCGTAGTAGACAAATCACGTGATAACAGGATCCAAGAAAATCCAAGAAAGGATACTTATGATGTGCATAATTTTTATTTAAAATATGAACCAAGAGCTACGCAATAATTTGGTGTTAAATGGATTAAGTGGATTAAATGGGCTACTTGCATCACATTTTAAATTCATTAAAAATAAATCCACATGTAATACTAGAAAAATATTAAGATAATATAAAGAATCATTTAGTTGAAAGAGTTTCGTTTAGTTACACGACACATGCAAGAGATGTGGAAACAGCTACTACCGCGGCGCTGACTGAAAAAAGGTTCTATGTCGTCAGCCTGTGCCGCGTCTTAATATTATGGTGGTCATCTGATTACTAAAGTTAAGTAGCTTCTAGTATGGTTGTGTGACCGGCCAGGACAACCGGCACCGCGTGCCACTGGTGCATATATGAAACAAGTTGGACTACCATAAAGGTCAATATTAGTACAATACAGAAGAGTAAACGTTCTCAATAGGTAACGGCTGTTTACATTTTTGTAGTTTGTTCCTTGACATTTTCAATGCTAGCGCTCGCTGCGGTCTCGAAATAAATAAACGTAATCTCCCTTACAGTATTTTTAAGTCACTACATGAATAGAATATCCTCAACACGGTTTCAATGACTTCAATTCGGTGGCGTTCTTTATCAATTTCATTTAATTCGTATGTAACATAAAATTCTAACTAAGCTGTTAGAATAATTTGCTATAATTACGGGATATATATTATTGCTGCTTATTTTTAATTTTAAACATTTATTGGTTTATACATATTCCAACTTTTGTATGTAGGTTTAAATATTCTTTGGATGCTGCAGCTCAATACTCAAACAGCAAGAAAAAATAACTTTAATATTGAAGTATTGTGCACACAGAAATTAAGTTTCAAATTAGAATCATATAAATAAATAAAAGTGTATGTATGTGTATATATAATACTAAATTTAGTTTCAAAATTTTCTGTTGTAATTTCCATTTACAGTGACATATGTATGTAACTCTACATGTTAATAAAACATACGTGTTGGTAGAGAAATGGAATTTCTGTCTCTCTTTCTCTCTCTCTCTCTAAATTCCACTTATCTAGTATGTTAATATTATAGTCATTTAAATAAAGACGCGTCATGTTAATTAGGCGTTCTTGCTTGTTCTTCGAAACAAAAAAGGTAAATTTCTTCCATGAAATACTTCTCTTTTTTCCTTATTTAGCACTCTTGCCCAGTAATTATATTTAATTATGTAATGTCTACTGATCAATTAACAGTTTGTTAACCATATTTTATCCGGAAAAAGCAGTCTGCGTATCAATGTATTTGTTTTTTGCTAAACGGTTTTACACAGCAACTGCATGTTCGCAAAAACAAAATTAAAATTGTTACTGTTGTACAAAATATTCACTCCAATTCCGGGATTCAAACGAACCAGCACTTCTTGCAATTATCACATGCATTACATAAAATTTATTAAGATTTAATGATTGTGTTAGTCAACTGCGAACCTTATTGGAAATTGGCAATACACACAGTTATGTTGGCATTTATTAGTTTATGTCCACACTTCTTTGCTGCTCCTCCACAGTCTAACGTTTTCGTTATTGCCTTTATGGGTATCTACGACAATGCTGTGCAGTGCAGTACTGGTGTTTGAATTGTCAAAATATCTTATAGCGGCAAGTGTAGGTCTTGCTCTACGTTTATCCTTATAGATAATGTAACGCCTTAAATCTGCAAATAAATGCGGCATTTCATCTCTAATTTTGAAAATAGAATATTGTATTTTAAAAAAATGTTTTATGACATCATGAAAATATCTATATATATATACTAAAAATTGTTTGCACCAAAATTCTTGATATTAATATCAGAAAATTATAACTTTTCACTTAGTCCAGTCTAACATTGAACTCTCTGTTATTCAAATGAGGAGTCGCTACTGAATGCTTCAGCAGTTTCTTCATAGAATAATTTGAAACCCTATTAGTCGGCAACGGGGTAAGATGAAAAATGTTTAGAGAACAAAACCATATTTTATCAACGTCCCCAAAATGATATGTTTGTAGCAAAAATATAAATAAAATATGCATCGTACCATGATGGTATAAAATGCTTGTTTCAATTTTCAGAGATATTGTATTAAATTAATTACACTAAAATTGACGTTATAAATAACTCAATACGTTAAGATAACTTTCTAATCACAATGAAAACAATTTTTAGCCACAATGTCACATTTATACTTAAACGTATTTTGCAGTACTGTCATTCAGAATATGATAAATGTCATGTGATTCACGTTTACTATATTCAGGCAACTGTTCTGTAAGAAGCACAAACTTTAACAGATATAAAGAACCATATTTTACGAACGAAACACGCTACAATATCCGTAGTATAATGCAGAATTCATATTCAAGGAATATTTTAATGTATGAGAAAAGCACAGATTTACAAATTCTTCTATTAAACACTTGACACGATCCGTAGTTGATCGCTTTCATCTTATAAAGATTGTGACGTTATATATGCATATAAGATATTAGTTTTGTGTAAGTATTTAACGAAATTAGTTTGTTTTACCTCAGGATATTACGCGAATTGGGCTTTACAGTACTTTTATAACAAACGCACCAGGTGACATTCGTTTATTATTATTTAACGATTAAAATACCAGTGTGATGAATGCATAGTTTGTAATGGTTTTATGGCAATTATAAACTTACACTGCATAAATACCATAACAGTTTACAGGCACAGCTCCTTTGTTTATCAGCTTCTAATATATATTCCGTTCATAGTTTGGTCTTAATTAATATTACATGGATATCTTATATTCGTGAACGGCAGTTAATCTTCGGTTTTTACCTAATACTAGGAATAAACATGACTTTATAGCTTAGTTTTTTGGTAATTACGAATTATATGCGTGATAAGTACTTATTTATTCTCAAATCTCCTCAGCCATTTTAATACACTGTTTGTGTAAAAAAATTCCTTATTATCACTCGTTTTGAATATGCCTACCATGAAACGTTCGAAAGTGACGTCGAAGCACGTTTGGATTGTTGAGATTTCAGTGTGTGCTTCTGTACGTTTCGGAAGATACCCGAAGTGGAACTTACACAAAATTCTGGAATGTAGAGAGCCAACATTTCGTGTGTTACATGAGCTATGCTACTGAAGTTTACAATAACCAAAAAACATATGAGGTTTTAAAAATCGTACCATTTTATTTTTCAATATACACACATGAAATTAAAAGCGTAATTCTGGTTTTTCTGAGAAACACTTCTCCTTAAAATGTTTAATTTATTTTTGTTTAACAATTGCTGTATTGTTTCAGCAACTCCCGGCATAATTGTGTTTGCATCCCATTAATAAGTGTCCTTGCGTGTTAGCTAACAGTGAGAAAGAAAATTACTGATATTTATGAGACACATCCGGGGATTAGTGCAGTGTTGAAAACGAAAGCAAAGTAATAAGATGTTTTCTCTTAGTGTTTAACTGAGTAATAGTTGGTTAAGTACATGGCAACCTATACAAAAAAATTACTAGTTTGTCAGTTTCCTCACACATTTCCTAATCTTTTTCCTGTATTACACGCGAGGGCTCTATTGCAAAATGGCTTGCAGGATAATTATATTAGTGAAATTACTTGTTGCTTCAAATATTTTGTTTCGCACCGTACCAACATTTTAATTATGTACTACTTGTAGAAACAAAATTACAGGTATATATACCGTCATTTTATGTGTGTTCCACAGTTACAATAATTAAATATTTTCTTTTAGGAATTGTTCATATCGCAGAATCAATTTTACAAGTGAATGTAGATTATAACTTTAATGACACCACAATTGCTTTAGTATTATCAACGACTGAGAAACGCATATGTGTGTATCTCCGTACATTTATCATTACTTTACTATTTATAATTCCTCGAGTCATTATAATGTAATACAGTCTGTGGAAAAATACTCTGTACTTGTTTTATTGAAGAAATTTTGGTTAGCACTTAACATATAGGCCTTAATCGCTGCTAAGGGATGTTATGGTGTGAGTATGGGTTGGTGCCGGAAGGAGGTGATAGGAACGGGAGATCCCGGAGAAAACTTGCCAACCAGTGGCATCGTCCGGCACGATTCCCACATGCAAAAATCAGGGGACACAAACCCGCCGGTCTACACAGATTTTCGTATGAGGTATTTAAGTCGGAACACGCCATTGGTCAGAGGGTTTTCTCAGGGAACTATTGTTTCCTCGCCCCCTTTCATTCCGGCGCAGCTCCAGACTCATATCACGTCACACATCATCTGTCCAATAGGCCAAGATGTTAAGCGTTGACAAAAATCTATTCACTCTTAGACTTGCAACGTGCAAAATACGTTTACGCCAACGGCCACTTAAATATGAAATATAAAAATTCCCAGAAAAATTACGTTCATAAAAATATCTCACCCAGCCATAAGGGTTCAAAAAGTTCATAGATAAATACTTGTCGTCTTGGGAGGGTATATGATGACCAGAGGGCTTCGCATCCCGAATACGAACTCACGACAGGACGTCCGTAGGCATTTCCTTACCCCAGAAGAAGGCATGAAATAGTGCCTTACAATGAAGCGGTGCGTCAGGCACGATTTTCACACGCGAAGGTCAGACTGCGTCGATAATCGAGCCTGATTCGTCGTGGTGGGAGGCGGGTGATCTAGACACTTCGCCAACCACAGCACAACCAGACAATTGATTAATCTATTGGCGGTTCAGGATAAAGTGAGCACTCAAATAAATTAAAAGTAATTAAAATACCCATGCATTTTTTTATATATGAACTAAAAGTAAAAATTTATTTAAGGTAAATTTTTCATGTGTGTGTATAGTATGAATACTGTAGGCTCAGGATAACCCCTCTCTTGGTAACTCATCATCATAATACATGCGTACGTAGATAAGTTCTAGGGCCGTATGTAAATATAAATATTTTTACCATATGAAGCACGTATAAATTTTAAAAACTTGGGGGGCTGTCTGTTATACAGGTTTCTCATATCATAGCACCTCAAGCTTTTGAAATGTATGTATATTTTACATTTAGAAAATATCTATATTTATAAACTTCCCTAGACATTTAATTAAACGGGGTGCGATCAGTGACCCGAAGTTGGTACGTAAGCGCCAGTGCAGATTTACCGCCCCCTTCAATTCGGCTCCTCAGAACATATCCTACCTTAAAAAACGTGTCAAAATAGTTTATAATTTTCAGTTTTTAGTTCATGTATTTTTATTATATAGTAACATGCATGTAATATCCAGCAATACCATAATATTGCATTATCACCGTACTTACATACATATGCCAAATTTCAGCTCAATCAGATACCAGCGTGTTTGAAAAATGGTTTGCAAATTTTGAATCGGACAACTTACATACATACGAACATTGCTATTTAAATAAAAACTTATATTAAGGCTTTGATAAATATATTTTTCAGATAGTTTTTAACCGCTGCATGTAAACCAACTTTGATAGGTGAAATTTTCATTGTATGTGAAATGTTATATCCATATTAAACTGCTCCGAAAATTTTTCTCTTAAAATATCTACTATGTTCAATACACAAGCGATCAGTAAGAGGTTTTTTTTATATAAATGACAGGATTTTATAAATACCTGCATAGTAACTCATATGTTAGGTTTCTGCACGTTAGCTTTTAAATGCACTGTACTCCATATGTGTTTCCTGCAGAGTAATTTGTACACGGTTCGTAGGCAAAAAACCAACAAGTTCACATGAAAAAAACGCCAGTAATAAAGTTTAGCGCGTTTAAATGTAGACGCAGTATTGTTGCAGCGGCAAGCGACAGTAAATGTATTAAAAAAGTTTGCCGAAAATAACTCACACAAGCAAACATTTAAATTAAATCCCGTGTAAGATCAAGGAACATTAACAGACGAAAGTGTAATAACAATATGTTCAATGAAAAGTAGTTCCAAACAAAATATCTGGCAGACATTAAACATATCAGACCTCACAATATCTATAATGTTATACAATTAGACAATCGTACATAACAACTTTCTATTCAGATTCTTCTGCAATTGTGATAAAATTAACATAGATTTCATCACACAACATAAGCTGTGTCAAATAAACGTATGTTGTTTTCTCTTGGTGAAACTATGACCTTTGTGCCGAAAGTTGCGCTAATAGCAGATAAATTGCGCTCTTGTACGGCTAACAAAGGAAAACGTCCTTTACGTTTGTGCGTGTACGTTATATTACACGGTCGGTAGGAACCTTGACAGTATGATAAAAAAAAGTTCATAAATCATATGTAACACAAATCTGTCGATTTCAATTGACTTAATTTCAGCACCGTTATATTTAACTAGAAAATATACGAAACTAATTTTGCCAATTCGCTACTGAATATAAAATGCGGTAGTGGTTAGTGCTTTTCTTCAAAGGTTAAATCTTGAGTGCTCACATAATTCCTAACAGCCTATAACTTGATGACGAGAGATATTGTGACAGTGTCAGAAATACCTGGTTCACCCGCCCACAGTTAACAAAATATGAACTTTTACCAGAAAAAATTTGTGAACTAATGTCAAAGCTCTAATCAGTGTACGCTGTACAACAAGAACGTCACCGGTCATTAAGGTTGTCTAATATTTAAAAATACTTAACGGGACTAGAGGAATATATAATTTAGAGCAGATTGTTATATGTGAAACACAATCATCTCCGAAGGCCTGTCACGTTTTACAAAATATTTTGTACTTTTACCAAAAAAACTTCTTGTAAACCGGCCGTAAATAAAATCGCCTCTTCAAACAATTGTTGCAAACTATACAAGAATTGTGTTGTAAGTATACAAAAAATTATTTGTAATTATACAATAGTGTTTGTAAATATAAAGACGTATTTGTATATTTCCAAGCATTTTCTGTAAAATATAGCTATACTGTTGAAATCTTATGAAAACTTTTTTTGGAAACTTGTTTCTATTATTTTTTTTTTGTAAAATAATGAAGTGTTCTTTACTTTGTAGGAATTCTACAACAGCACGGGGGCGGCGTTGGAAGCGGTGCACGCCGGCCGTGCCTGGGGGACCCTGCACTTCGGCGAGAACTTCACCGAGATGCTGGTGAGACGTCTGTCTGACGAGATATCGCTGCATGAGAACCGCAGCTACTCCCAGGGTTTCGTGTACGTCCGCCTCGACATGTCCAGTGAGTAGCTTCCAGTCGCATAGCTCACAAACACCCAGTATCAGACACACATATTTTGGCACACTGCAATTGTTGGCATAAATGATCATGATTTGTAGGCTTTCGGAAATGCATGAATTTACGTTAAAAGCATGCTGCTGCTACAGGGGGTTTAAAATTATGTTAGGATTCGGTATTAAATTTGCGGTTCTTATGTACATATAATAATGTCTATACATTTTTTCTTTGTTACTGGATGTAATGACGGTTCTGCACATTAGGCTTTTGATATCCGAGAGGGTATTAGCCTGTACTGAAATACTGTGAATTATTTTTTCGTTCTAAAACTTAAAGAGTGTAGTATACTACAGAGCCCTGGCGGAAGCAAGTATATTGAATTAAAAGTTAAGAGTACTTTTTAAACACACACTCACATGTATATATATATCGGTGACAATATTGTTCATCTCGTTGAAGTCTACATTTGTGTAGGATATATTGGACTTTTTTTTTTAATGCGTAAATATTGTGAACAAATTGTTTCAAATTCTCAAAGAACACCCGAAAACACCCACTCTTTAACTTTTTTCCATGGCTTAACTCATGTAGCAACACATTCCTCTTCCCAAGGTATAGAACGGTTTTCGTCGGAAAACAATATCTTGAAAGATATCTGGTCTCCAAAGAATGTAATTGAACGTGATAACCCCTAACCCTGTTCTTGCCTAGATTCCGAAATAGGTTGCGCATATACTGTGTTCTATAATGTTGATAAAGGAAAAGTTTCACATACATTAAGAGGGAGAAATCGTCGCCATTTTGAATTTACGTATTTTTTTTCGTAACTTTCATTTAGGGTAGATTTGTACAACTTTAACAAAACTGCAGAATATAATACATACCGACAGAATTTTAGACATCACAAATATTTGTTTGCCGTTACTGTTGCTACGTATATAACTGCAGTTAGTAAATTCTTACTGCTTTCTCAACTGCTAGCAGATCCATATCAACAGTTTCAGCAAACAAAGATTAATGTTGTCTAAAATTCTGTCAATATGTATTCTACTCTGCAGTTCAGTTAAAGTTCGATAAATTAACCCAAAAGGAAAGTTATGACGCGGTACGAAAATTCAAGTGGCGACTATCTCTCTCACTTGAGGCTGTGCCATGTTTTTTAAACTCGAGAACACCCCTATAAGACGAAACGTATAATTTCCGACATGTTGATTTTTAATCATTTATATACAAAAAATAAAACAGAAACCTGCAACCAAATAAAAATCTAACTTTAAGAAAAGTATTTTCTCTCCTTTATTCTTTATGTGTGTGACAGAACTGTTCTATCAATGTATATCACCGGTCACAGTACGATGTATGTTTTTGTTTTCTCGTAGATCAAGTAATTGGCTGGACTGTTCAGGAAGAGCTTCGTGTGAAGTTCTTGGAGTTCGCAGAAAATCTAGCTACATCATGTGGCTACAGTCGTAAATTAGTAAATGTTCCTGTCAGGGTAAGTCGTTTAGCGTATAAAATATACTTACATTGCATTATTGTGCTTAGACTTAGAAAACTGCCTTATACTTAAGTAATAAATAAAATTCTTCTAATGTTTAGGATAATTCTGCAAAACGTCCAATTTTACTTAGAATTATAAAGTTTAAATTATATTTTGAAAAAAATTGTCCTTCTAGACAGCGATGTGCTAATAGACGTATGGTTATAAAGCCTGTCTTGGAAACATTGCTAAGAACACTAATTTACCGTGCCGTAGGCTATTTGTGTATGTATGACATTCCAGGTTTGCATTTTAGTTGCATGAATAGATGTCAATTTTTAACATTTTATCAATGAATTAACATGTCCTGACATGTTACTAATGCCAATTGTATATTTTTACGAATAAGTAAGCCAAAGTATATTTCATTGGCGTAAAGGTGTGATTATTCGTTAAAAACGATCTTATATAATATTCATGAAATTCTAAATTTTATCCGCTTTAAATACATAACAATATGACATTTTATAAAAAAAACTACTTTCAAGAAGTACTTCAATGTGATATTAAAATATTTTTATAAATCTGAATTTCAGTTAGTCTCAGAGTATTTAGTATGTTTCCTGAATACTTTGGCACAAAATTTCTTCTGCATAAAACTGTTATTATACTTTTCTACTCTCTCCTATTATTATCAATGATATTGTTATTTTTATTTATGAGCACACGTCATGATACGTATTGAAAAAAATGTAAAATATGTGGGAATGTCTACAGTGAAACATGCATTGGGACAATTATTATTATTATTGTTATTTTTATTATTATTTTACCTTTATTTGTGGTGAAGTTAGGACTTTCGCTTTTCCATATATTTTTTCACGTGTACGTTTTTAATAAATAAAATGAAGAGTCCTGACGCACTCACTCACTCATCAACGCACAGCCGAAACCGCTGGACCTAGAAACATGAAATTTTGAGGGAAGATTCCCCTTGGCCCGTAGGCACTCACTAAGACTGGCTTTTTTTTTTTTTTTTTTTTTTTTCGAAATTCGATAATTAATGGGTGAAAGGGGTGAAATGTGATTTCAAAGAATTCCTGATATCTCATTAACCGAGTAGGCTATCATAAATATTTTACCTTCATAATATTGACCAAAAAATGCATATTTGCGAATTTTTCGATTTTGCGAAATTCGAAAATTAAGGGGGTTCTAAGCCGTAAAATATATTTTTCATTAATCAGTGATTTCTCCTAAACCATTTTCGATAGTGAGGTGATTTTTCTTTAAAATGATGCTTAAGTAAATATCTGAAAAGATCTTTTACAATTTTTTCAAATTCGTCCTTGAAAGCTCTTAAAAAATATGTAACGTGTTTTTAATGGATCCCTTTTATCTCCTAAACCAGTGAAAATATTGAAATGGTTTTTGCTTTAAAATAAATCTTACGTATATATTTAAAAGGTTCTTTCAAGATTTTTTGGAAATTCGTCCTTGAAAACTGTTAAAAAAATTAAACGTGCTTTCATATAATCGTCTGTACCGCTTAAACCGTTGAGATATCGAGATGATTTTTTGATAAGAATGAAGCGTGTGTAAATATCTACAAATAAAATTCAGGATTTAATGAAATTCGAAAATTAAGGATGTGAAAAGCAGTAAAATATTAGTGTCTCCCGAAAAAAGAAAATGATCACGGAGAAATAATTTAACAGTTGTTTCTTTTTGCCAACCTACTCATAAATAAAACCTCTTTGGACTGTAGACTGTACATACGAAAGAATTATCATGACCTGCCTTTAAGCATCCACTTAGGTATTGTGTAAGGTTTGTGGTGTGGGAGGGGTGGGGTTACGGGTTCGTATCCCGAGCAAGACTTTGTGATGGGAATTACTATGACATCATACGAGCATATTGCGCGCGCTCTTTACACTGAGCTAAGACAATTTGAACCATTTTATGCATAAAAGAACTAAACGCCATTGTGGTGCAACAGAGAAAATCTAGGTTCAATGACAAACACCTGCATTTAATTACAATTGCATGCATGACAAAATTGCAGAACATGATTCCGTACAAGGAAATATCAGTTATTAATGTATTTAAGTTTTGAATTAATGTATTTGCTACTTATTTCAGAGCAATAAAATATCGTGCTTGGTTCCTTTATGCATAATATGGTTCATAGTATAGTTCACTGTTATTGAGTACGCTATCTGTTAAATGCCTTCATCACATATTTTATCCAGAGTTATTGTTTACATTACATAATTTCACGCGAGCAAATCCGCAGCCGGCCACATGTTTTATAGAGAAATAAAGATGGATTAAAACAAAGATGTTCTGCAATTAAAGTACGCTCAGTGAAGTGGACTGGATAAAGCTGTTTGTATTTGTTGTTTTGAAGATATACACCATCAATAAATACGTAATTAAAAAGTTAGTTACTCTTTTCTACAGTACACGCGGGCGAAGCCGCAAACGGACAGCTAGTGTTACATAATTTTATGTATGATTTTGCATTATATAGTACTTACACATTTGAATATTCACGCCTATATTATACGTAGTAAATGTGTGCTGAACTAAAATAAATTATAATTAATTCACTTGAACCTACACTAACAATACTTCACTAAACTACTCAAGTCATGTGGTAGGATTGTATGCCATAGTTTTGATGTCATTTTAATTTAGTTTTCATTCAAATATACAGAGCTGTTAAATGATAAACAATTATTTTTACTGTTGCTGGTAACTGCGTATTAAATGTAAGTATGCAAATAGACACACGTGTAATTTATTTACTGAAAAAATTTTCTGTGCAAGGTATTGCATTCAATATAAACGTACTGGTCTATTTATGCATGTTCGTACCTAACATGCTTACTTTTTCTTATTGAAGCTACAGCTCATATGCAATTGTGTGTTTTTTTTACAGATAAACGAACCCATTTACGGGAAGAGAAATCCTTCCTTTCTTGATTTCGTTGCACCTGGTATACTGAATGTGTAAGTTTAAGTTCAAATTAAGTATTTCAGTACGTCAAAAAACTTAATCAAATATGGTATATTAGTTCTGTGCTATCAGCATAGTTTATGACCATAACAAATTACTTTTAATTATATTAGGAAAGATTTAGTTTCCTTGATTATCGTGCAATTTTTAGCTTAATTGTAAACATTATTCTATAATTCGAATAATTATTTCTTGTGTAATACACATATTTTATCATAAATAAATTTTTGGCACGCATACAATATATCCAGCCCAAATCAGATAATACACAATAGATAACTATTTTATCTGGGAAAATTATATGTTCGTTATAAACACTACTGCGAGTTTAGGAGTTACTACTATACGTGGCAGTTGTTTTGGAACAATAACATTAGACTTTCTAATTTTTTTTAATAAAACGAATTTACTAACACAATTTATATATATATGTGCGTGTGTGTTTGTTCGTTTGTTTGTTCGTCTTCTACGCGTTCCTGTACCGTTATTCCGACTGCGATAAAAGTATGGCGAATTGTTATGCATGCGTCCGTGAAGGTTTCTGCCTAAATAACCAAATTGTTAGAAGGGGAGTTGCAAAACGTGGTATACAAGAAATTTAATGGGCACTTCAGCGCATGCTGGGACAGATGGATTCTTTATAAAAGAGAACATTGACTGCCTATTTGACAGCCGGCCTAACAGACACACATAAAAGCACAGCCCAAACCGCTTGGCCTAGGTATGTGAAATTTCTAGGGTAGATTCCACCCAGGGCGTGGGCAAGTGCTATGGATTATTTTTTTTTTAAATTCGACACCTAATGGGATAAAATGGACTGAATGGGCTGAAATGTGTTTTTGGCGAATCACAGGTATAGCTCGAAGATGACGAAACACCGTTATAATTTTCATTCAGCGAGACCCCTACATAAATGCACATAAGTAAATTTCAGGGTGTTTTTCGAAAATGATACCCAAAAATTGAAGAAAGAAACTTCCAAAATTTCTTGTTCACCAGCGGCCGATATTGGTGAAGTTGGGAATTATATCGGTATTTCTTTAGGTACGTAAATTATGGCGCAGTATCACTTAATAGGAACAGGCAGGTACAATGCACCTTTATCTTAATATTTTGTCATAAAATGATAGGGTCACCACTGAATGTCTTATAAGGGCGCGTTGTCGGTGAGAAGACAGTGCGGTAGTTCAGTGAGTAGCGCCTAGAGACTAGGGTGATATGTGACGCGTGTGCTGTCTCGTCCTTACTGCTTCCTAGCTTCTAGGCCTCGAACGCCCAAAATACGTTCACCCAGACGGCCACCTTAGCCATAGGTCTTTTTCATATAGAATTAAACAATAATACAAAGTGTAAAATTGTATATATGTATTATATGTTCATAATTTATAAATTAAATATTTCAATCATCATGCTTTCAAATGGAAGTTAAATAATTTATTTGAAAGTAATAAAAATATAATATACAATTATTAAAATTACGATAACACGGAGTGCATGAATTAAGAGGCATTCTTGACATTAAGGTTAAAATCAAGTATCCTCATATATATATATATATATATATATATATATATATATATATAATATATAATGTCAAATGCTATATCGTGCGTACTTAGCTGTGTATTGAGTTACTGAAGTGTAAAATGTTTTATCAACGTGTACAATGAAAATCTTGTGTACAACTGAACACGTGCATAGTCCGTGTTCTTAATCAGAAATGTTTGAGTTTAATTATTTTTCACGATTTTGAGATATAAATTTGAAGAATACTTTCGATCTGTTTGAGGCATATTTAAGTTTTTTCCTCCCGTTTTCTCAGGTACATTTTGAGGTCAGCTTAAAATAGTACGTTATGATGAGAGTAAATTTGTATTTGGACATTTAAATTAATATTTGCGTTTTGTTTTAAATATATTTTTTTAATTTTGAGGTTGTTTTGTGTTATATATTAAAACACATGTGCCCACTTATGTCATGTATAGTAAAATTAGCACTTTTTGTGCCATTCCCGCAATCAAAAAGAAAAATAATAATAGTTGAATTTTACTGTCGTCTCAAAGATAAACAGCTTGTCTATGTGTAGAAGTAACATTGTTAGGCCTATACGTATTGTTAGATTTCAATAAAAGTCTGTATAACGATTGTTGCATTTCAGAAATACAATGAAGTTAGAAATGTCTAAATACTGAACTTTGTTTTGTAAACACATATACTTGAACATCTGACCTATATATTAGCACAAAAAAAAACATTTTTTGTTGAAGGATGATGTTCTTCTTTGGAGTCACCTTAACCGTATGGACCATCACAGCGGAACGTCGAGAAGGACTGCTGAATAGAAACATTGTTGCAGGTAATGCTTTATGTAAGCTTATGCAAACAATTAGCAATGTTTTATATAATTCGATAATCGCACCTCGTGTTTATAGGGAAATACAGCAGGTGAATTAATGATACAATGAATTTCAAGAATGCTTTCAAGTTGTAAATCCAAAATACACTAAATTATTTTAGTAACATAATGTGGGATGAAATACATTCGTATTATATTTAGTAACAGTTTGTAAACGAAAAGTGTATTTTAATAACGCCGATAACCAACGCAAAGGGTGTTTGGCCAGCAGTTAGCACACAAATGTTCTAAATTTCTGTCTCCTGACTTTTTATGTATCACATAGTATGCTGTTTGAATTTATTACATTTGAAAATTAATTTTTGTTTTATTTCACAGACGTGGGGAATATTCAGATGTAGGTATTTTAGGAGAGTTCAGTTTGACAATTTAACAGTTTTCTTTTCAACGATACAGGAATGCAATAGAATACTGTAATTGAATGACATTTCAGTGGTCATGTATAAGATATTAATAAAAGGACACAGTATGACGTCACATAGCAAGAAACATAGGCTAAATGTGAAGTTTCTTAGGCGTATGTTTCCTTTATTCGGTTAGGCCTAATATAGACTTTGCTCAATAAGCCAACTAGAAAAAAGTAGGGGCATTGAAATTACAAAATTCAAACATAACAGTTTTTTTATTAAATTGATTTTAGTAGTTGAAAGTTCCTTCTTTTTGCGGTTGGCTAAATAATTAATCATATTTTAACATCCAACGAAACCATATGCTTGAAAAACAGCACATACATGTTTGTTCATCCTTGGTTGGTCATGTAATTGTGGTCTTAAACTGAATCGAAGAATCATCTTTCGAATTAAGTTTTTTATAGCATTCATATATCTGTATTCAACGCAAGTAAACACAAACACTTAAATTAATATAAAAAATAACCACACCTACAAATCTAACTGTACTCTAATATGTACAGCTGAAGTTTACTTTATTTGGATTGTAATATTTATTACATAAACCCTATTTTTATTCAAACAAAACAAAAATGTATAAATAACTAAACGCTGCTCAGGACAGATAAACGTCTGACTGACAGAAGAACATGAAACATGTACAGAAAACAAACGTTTCTTTAAGATGGGTATGCTTAATTTTTAATTAACAAGTCAAGTTATTGATGTAACACTTAAATTCACAACTTCTGGTGGGGAGGGTAAAACTGTACTTCTTACTTTAATTTACGGCTTCCTAAGCGTATGAAATTCTCTGAAACGAAATATATTCGAATTGTAACCAAACCAACATTGGAAGATTTTATTAAACGAGTACATTAAAAAGAAAAAAACGTAGCTGTTCCATCCGATTTTTTTTGTGATAGCCTGTCTTTTAAATTCACAATTAACAAAGCGTAGGATTATATGCAGTTACGTTGATTATTACATTTACCATTGCAAATAACAAATAATTTTTTCGAAAGGTATGTTATGTGATATTACATACACATTTTTATAAAATTAAATGTTCGTATTCTGATATCAAGCGGGACAATAAGGGAATCGTCAGGCAGATTATGTGTGAGTAAATTTTTGTCAAGTATACTGCAGTACTATAGAAGAAATTTTTTGTAACATTGAAACACATTGAAACAAAGTATGTAATGCACAAATCATAGTATTGTATATCAAAAGTTCTTGTAGGAAAGTCAATTTTAGAACATTTATGATGTATACAGTACACATAACATAAAAGTGAACGACAATTTTTATATTTATTGCTAGTTCTGCTTGAGCCAGCATTGTAAATAAAAAGTCTTACAGAAGTGTTTAGGTTGTTGTTATAATTTATTTTATTAAAAATTTTAACTTTCTAATATGAAACAAATTGATTCGGTTATTTTAGAAACATCATGGTCATTTTCGTACAGAATAAACGTAGTTCAGTAACTTCAGGTGCTTTTTTAAAAGATAGTGTTCAAAATCTATATGTAATGCACTGGAAGATTTAGTAAGCTACATAATTTACCAGTGACAAAAAAAAATTAAATAACTAATAGAGTTTCTATAATAAGCTATTCATTTGTGTTTTGCACTCAAAGATGAGTTCATAAACTGTGAATGGTCTCTAATTGAGTGTGGTTGGAGTTACTCGCAGGTGTAACAACTCTCGAGATAATGTTCAGCTACTTCCTGGCCTTGTCTCTGCTCATGGTCAGTCAAGTTGCCTTGCTGGTCAGCTTCGGGATGTTCCTGTATAACTTCGAGTGCATTGGTAGTTTGGGTCTTGTTGTAAGCGTCATCTTGCTACAAGGAATCAACGGAATGCTCTTTGGTAAGTAAGTCCGCGTCGCCTGTTCTTAAGGCCGTGGTCTTTCATTTATTTCAAACAATGCAAATAACTGAAATAGTTTTTAACCAAATGCTTTGATACAGTCATACGATACACAATTTATCAGAGCGTTTTTTTTTTAATAATGTACCGTTTGCTAGCAAAAAAAAATGTATTTTGTTTCATGTTGGCTTATACACAGAAAAAATGGGTTTGTGGTGACTGCAAAATGTTTTGTCAATATGTACCTCACGAAATATTTTTGCAGTGGTTACAAAATTTTTTTGGTAGTCACTGCAAAACTTTATTCAGGACAGCAAAAATTTTAGTAGTCACCACAAAAACATTTGGTGAGGTGCATAATGACAAAACATTTTGTAGTGATAACTAAGTATTTTTTTCAGTGTATTTACTACAAAGTTTGTAATATTTCAGGGGTGAAATTCTAAAAATCCGTTTGGTATATTACAACAGAAAAATTCTGATACAAACGATGTCATATAAGTCTTAAAACTGCAAGAATGAATTTTTGAAACATGTATTAATTTGCGTTTTAAAAAAATTATTTTCGAAACTAGTGCAAAACTGAATAGCGAGGCCTTAATGGCGCCGCCTACCTGCGCGTTAGAGGCTCAGAAGCGACGAAGCTATAAGGGTGACCTCTAAGCGTTCATCAAATATCACATCGCCCCAACGAGCCCACCACTGAACTAGCGTTCAAGATTCCTACCGATCTATATGTGCTTTGGGACTTTCAGCCTCGACCATATAAGGTTATTGTTGGTAAGATGGTAGAAATGTTCAGTGCATGATTCTATACCAGTTTCGCATACATCCTGTTAGTACGGCAGTCTGAAGAGGCCGTTGTTATTTACATTGGAGGGCTTAGAAATAATATTTTTAAACAGAATATGGCGTCCATTAACAATGACATCCCGTCTTTGTCAGAAGAATGTTTTTTCTCTTATATTAGAACAATGCGCGCATACGGAGTAGTTATATGAAGAAACGTACTTCAGTGCACATTACAACGCATTTGAAGTGCGTGGTAGTTTGCGCCCTTAAGGTTGTCCAAGTGTGAATTATTCATAATTTTATATTTGTACGAAGTTGTTTTAGGTTTATGGATGTTACTAGTGATTAAATTATTATCTTATGAAAATAATTTTTGGCTTGAATAGTATTTCCAATACATGTCATAGTCAAATTCTTAATATAAAGGTAACTTAACACCCTACATATTACCAACGGACTTCTTAAATAAGGTGTCGTGGAATCATACATCATTTCTAGCACTCGTATAATTATATGTTTTATATCCTAAACTAGAGCAAATATAAAAATAAAACTGCAGCCATGTTTGTTTGCAAGGTTTTACTAAGTCGTCTAATTTGTTTAATGACAGAAAATATACCTGGTATCGTTTAGTTATTTAACTGACAAAATGTCGTTAATAATATAATTAGCTCCAACTTTATATTGTAGTCTTAAAAACTACGTAATACATAGTAAAACAAATTTAATCAATGCTGGAAAACAGATTGTTTGATATCTGCTCTCGTTTAAGCTTAAAGGATAGTTATAACAAAAGTAGTGGCAATTTTGTTTGATGCCGTCTCCCTTCCCCACTGTAAATGTATTCTTAGCAGACAATACAAGTGACAAAAACAGAATATTTTCCTGTTCCTACACAACATAGGTTTTGAATGATCGAATTGATAATAATCAACACTACCCCAACCACATTTTTTCTTCAGCCAGACGTTATTTAAACTGAAGAAATCTTTCGTTTTGTTAACAGTAACTATAAAGATTAAAATGTATGCTATAATAAACGTATCTTTATGAAGTGCCTGTTATTATTCATGTAGTGAACTCATATCAGTTGAGTGTATGAATTGTTTCTTATTTTAAGGTAATATAAATTATAATTAATGTCATATTTTGAAGCGTGATGTTACACAAATTGTAATATCAAGTAGAGAAATACGAAATATAATATTTTAAAGCCCAAAATTATGAAGTGGTACATCTCCCGAACTTCGTAACGCAGCTGCGATCTGGCAACAGCGCGCACCATAATACCCTTATCGCAATCTAAGGTTGGGATGCTCTATACACTGTAAAAAAACTTCCTCAAATGTTTAGGAAGTTATTATCCCAGACGCAGTATGGGACAATTACCATACTTCCGTCTTGTAAATATGCAAACTGTTACAAATGTTGCAATACAAGTCTGGTAACTTTAGTATCCATTTGACTGTTTTATAATTAGGTTTAGGAGTGTTACCATGGATGTCTGGGAAACTATTCTATCATACCTACTTTCTTAGCGCTCCTAAACGCACGTCTGGTAAATTTACAAACTATTTTTTAGAGTGTAGTAACAAAAACGTATCGTGTTAGAAAGTTTATATAACAGAGGGTTCCGTGAAACAAAACATTGCTTTATAAGTAAATAAATAGTTTACCTAAATTTATCATGTGCTTCATTTTAAAGTGAATCAAACGGATTCGAAATAAACATATCTAAACGCGCGCGAAGTTTCTCACCAAACCCCTTAAAAAGTGAAATCACTCCAAGGACATATTGCAGTGACAAATTCATTGACGGGACTCTAAATCGCACAGGCATATGTGTATTTATTAAATAAATACGATTTTATTTGCAATTTATAAGGATACAACCAAAAAACATTAAAGAGTAATTCCGGTAAAAAATTGTTCCTTCCTTAAAAAATTGTCCTACGCACGACATAAATTTACGAAGAATAAAAATAACTGACAACACTAAATTGCAGTTACACATTAAATGCTATCACAAGTAAAAGAAGACTTAAAAATAATCGTACTATTGAAGGATACTAATCCAATCCAAAACAACATGTTCTTTTACTCGAAAGCATCCGTCATTATTTATTGTTACCAAAATCTCAGAAACTTCAATTGAACCGCATGATTTTTAATTCTCTTAAAAGAACCGATGCAGCAAAGCTATTTCGTACAAATGTATTCTCAAAATTTCCACTTTCCAGCTCGACCTTTACTTTCTTAATGTATAATACACTTGCCAGTTGGGTCAGTCGTTTGTTACAAAAACATATTACTTAACTATTATCGTTACTTGAAACTGAGGTCATTAAGTAAAGGCGGTGCATTTACGTCAGAGTCCAAAGACTAAGACATCTTGGTGGATCCGTATTTTTCAAGTGTAGCTATAACATTTTGCATTTCTTCATAAGAGTCGCGTGTTTAAATGAAGCTCTCAAAAGTTACGATATTTCAGATGGTGGAAATGGGTCTCTTGAAGATGTGTCGAAACATTCTTACTAACATGGTTCGCTGATAACATGTTAGGTGGCTAACGGTAATACGTTGGATACGTAATCGGGAAGAGCCGGGTTTGATTACCTAATCCAAATATCGTGATATATGTTTTCTATTGATTACCAAAGTACTTACAGACTAATTAGGCCAAGCTCTTTCGACTTCCACTTCTGAAAAAAAATCACAGAGAGGTAATTTTTCCTACAGACTTTCATTTTGATATAAGGAATAAAATATCAAAAGTCGCATTGGATCCGAGCTGTGCTCGCTGCGCTACGTTGTAAAAAATGTGCAAGGAAACACTTTTTGTAGCGTGAGACTGTTAGGTTTCATTTATTTTTTTTAAATTTGTTTCATTAAAGTTGAAGACAATTAAATTTACTACAAAACATCAGGTAATAAACAACGTTATCGTCGATGTGACTGTTTTCTTATAATAGTATTTTGAAAATGGTGTTAATTTTTTTTTTTTTTTTTCAAAATAATGTGGTCTCGATCATACGACCGTATATATTGCACAATTTTACAGTGTAGCACTACGACCACCGTTCACACGTTCTGATTCAAAAGAAAGACAACAATTCATAACTGAATAACAACTTAATTATTTTCAAGAAAGCAACTTTACGTAGGCTACAACTTTGAAATATACATTTTTGGTAGCATTTACGATATCACATTACATTGAAAAAAATTTAACACCAACTTCTAACCACTATTACGGGAAAACCATCACATCTACGATAAAATTGCTTGCTACCTTTATTGTTGTAAATTTAATTGTCTTCAACAATTATTTAATATGTGTTTAATGACGCGCATGCTAACGGTCTGTTACGCTGAAAAAAGTGTTATCTTACATATTTTTTACAACGTAGCACAGCGAGCACAGCTCGGATCCAATATTACTTTCGATATTTTATTAGTGGTATCAAAATGTAGGTCTGTGCAAGAAAACACATCTCTGTGATTTTTTTCAAAGAGAAAGTCTCAAGTGCCTGGCCTAATTCGTCTGGAGGTATTTTTGGAAACTATTGAAAATCTATATTACGAAAAATTATCCCTGCACGATTTTTCCTTGGTCAAGCTAATTATTATTCTATCTTACCTGACCTAAATGCTGAATTGGTTTCTGAACAGACGTCAGGCCCTATTCCTATTTCAGTTCCTGTCCTTGTGCGAAGTTGTGTTTCGCCGTCTCTATTTACCTATTCAACGAGACGTAAAGCCCACTTGCATTACGTTTTCTCTGCTTACTTTCAGTCAGCGTTTACAAATTACGCTACGGTCTAGAAATATTCCCCTTCCGCCCACTGATTACTTAGGTTAATTAATTTTCATTTCATTCTTGTGAAAACTGACTTCTTTTTTTGGTTCTAATATATATGTTTACAAACATAGAAAGAACATAGGTACTATTTTTCCCTTAAAAAGTTGTTAGTATAGTGCAATATAACTACCAAACCATGTTAAATTTTAGTATAAATTACATGCATGTATTACGATTTTTTTTTAATTTCAACGATGGCCGTAGCAGCTACAAAATATGACGCTGTTTTTTTTCCCATGTGGAAACCTCTACAAGTGTTTTGACACAAAAATAAGGTAGCATTATGATATGGTTGTCTATATTCTGATATGGTTGACGGTTGTCTAGTTTACTTGTTTTAAATAACGCCATGTATTGTACTGAGAAAGAACTAATTATGTTCTCTAATTAATAGTGTAGAGGGTAAGCGATTAAAGGAATAAAACTGCAATAGAAAAAAATTTTATAATGCTATGGAAAAAAATTTTACTGATTAACATACAGTAAGAATGTTAAAATTTATTACATGTTTAATAATGTTAATAAATGTTAAGTAAAATTAAAATTTAAAGTTAATGAAGAAGGAACTATTTTAAAAATTTTGGCTGCAAATATAAAATTTTTGCACATTTCTTGTAACTGGTGATTAGAAGAAACGTTTCTATAAAAATAAAAATCTGAGGCCCAATTCTTGAGTGGTTGTGAAAAAATTCCAATGAGACATTCCTAAATATATCGTAATGAAATTCGTTTAGCGATTCTTGAGTGAAAATATTTTCGCAGTGAAATAATTTCATTCTGAATAATCCCACTTCCTCTTTGGGTGGTGAGATGTGATTCCGCACTGCCTCGAAGCCGACAGCCATGACACTTTTGCTGTATATTATGACTACCTCGCTGTTTTAAACTAACAAAATAAAGCGTTGTAGTACATCAGCAATTCCGCACATACATTAAACTTGTGCTAACACCGTGCTTGTTAATTAAAACCTTCAAATCGCCAGTAAAACATGAACTTTATTTCACCACACGTGAATTTAATGCTTAACCTATACCTACCTATCGACTAATATATTTTAAAGCTCTGTTTATTTTAAAAAAACTGCGAAAATTAAATACTTAGTAGGTTATGAGGGAATTTAAAGAGTTAGAAAATAATGTGCATGCCAATGTGTATTTTGGGAACGAAATATGCATTTGGATTGAGCGACAAGAAGTTTGCAAAGGTTTTTAGACTGAATGAAAGGTGTGTTGCGCAAATAATTGCCAGTTTGGAAGAGGTTAGGGAAACACCTACAAGGAAATCTTCTCTTCATTTCGAATTAAAGCAACACGTGTTAACTTAAACGTTTGACCAAAAAGTAATTGCTTAGTAAAAATTATAAATATTGTGCATGACACCACTTGTATGAAATATTTTTTAATCCTCTCGAAAAAAAAAACACGCTGCGTTGTACTATTTTGTACAGAGTCCATTACCAAATACTAAATAAAATATACAAAACAGAAAATTAACGGAGGAGAGAAATAAATAGCTGTGGAAAGTGAGATTTGGAATTTCCGAATAATCTCGCAACAACTTAAGAATCGACCAACGAAGATAAGTTTTGTTTTCGAATGTGATTGTAAACATTTATGTTTAGAACGAATTAGTGAGAGAACTTTATTTATTTATTAATTTTGAAACATTGTAATGTTACGCAAATTTATTTTCTCATTAAACCAGAATGATCATCCACCTTACCTGATAGATTACATTAAAAGCAAAATAGAAGGAACACATATAGTAACATTGTTAATAGTAACCGTAATAAATATGGCAATAATAATTGTATATTACTATACATACACAACACATAATACAGTTCTTGAGAAATTTAATTTTTTGACACTTGTGCTCAACCTGCAATGGGTTGTGACAATTATCTTGTAAGTAGTTCGTAGGTAGATGCTACGGTACACGTGACATCTTGTAATAAAGAACGATATATTTATTTTCAGGTTTCGTAATCTCTGGTTGCTGCGAGAAAGAAGACACTGCAGCATTTGTTGCAGTCGGAAGCCTTTTACCGTTGTTGCTTCTTTGTGGTAAGCGTACAATTTTCTTAACATTTTGTTACAATTGTCTTCATTGGTCTAAACCTCACAGGTAGTTGATTAACTTGAGAGAAGAAAATAGTCACATTTTAAGTTTTTCCGGCTTGAGTCTGTTCAGTTTTAAAACGTTATACAGAATGGACAGCAGTAAACCAAGTTTCAATAGAAATGAAAGTGCTTGCTTGAAAATGCTGGTTTTGAATGAAAATGAGAGTTTGATTATGAAATACTTAGGAACAATCTTTAAATCAATAACTTATAATATTCGGAGTCTGGTGACACCTGATGACTTAATACAGCTCATCGGTTTCTAAAAAAATATAATACATTTCTAAAACTAAAATAATTTCTTGCAATGGGCTACCATAATAGCAATCACAATTCTACCAAACTGTATTAAACATGAAAACTCAATTGAATTAGTTCGTGATTATTCATGACTTGCAGAAGTTAATTAAAGTGCTTATATATTACAAGCCACGGCTTCTTTTTATCAGCGAAGAACATGAGTTAAATTCTGTGTTATTTCATTTGCGTTTTAAATAAGCAAACGAGGGAAGTTTATGCTTAGAAGGTTAAATTAAATATCGAAGTGAAATAAATGTCGACTTCAATCTATTTTAACGTAAATATTCTATATCCCACTGCACTCTAGTATATTGAGAGGCGCACGTTTAAAATCGTTGATAATTCGACGAAATAGATCAGGTACTCTTTCTACTGTGGTAGTTCATATTTTGCTCCATCCTCTGGCTAACTTTGGACGATCGTATGCTCGAAGTAAACTGTTTCCACGGCCTTGTCGTGGAACCTCATCTTTCACGGTTCAGAACGTTTTCTTTTTTACCTTCTACAGCTGAAAAATTCTTTACGTGTCTTGTTGATTTCCACATAGAAAAATATTTGTCTGACGTATTGTGAACTTAAAACAAAAATAATATCTTTTGTGGCTTCACCACTTGCATGGACATGCAGGGATGGGAGAAGCGGTAACACAGCGAAAAAAACCGCTGGTCAACTGCAACGACAGCAAGGTTTCCAACATTCGAGAAATCCTTGAACAACGCCATATGACAACGAACCTAGATTGCCTTGGTGGGAGTTCATGTTCTGCCCATTACACCACTGAGGCTCTATTTTAGACATTTCATTCCATTATAATGGTAGACTGTATTAAATTAATTGCGACCAGTAGCCAAGAAAAGTGCCATTTACGTGCAGCAATAAAACAGGAGTGGCAATTGTAGATAATTGATGGTATAACCTACCTGCTTTCGACCCTTACTCACGCAACCCTCAGCGTTTCTTGCCGTAGAGAGCATTCCAGATGTATTTTTGCCGGATGTTAACCATAAGTGCGAGCCTAGAAGTTAGATACTGCATCATAGTAATGTTACCAGTAAACTAAAATTAGACTAATAGTTTCTAGCAGTTTCGGAACTGTTCAACATATTTTCCTGCTGTCAAGTAGTCAGTTGTAACCAATTTCGTATCTCTTCCCTACCATGCACATCAAAGCTTTTAATATTGTTGAAAATGTCAATTTTCATAGCACTAGACACTTTTCTTCCCCCTAGTTGATGGAATTTTTATTAATGTTAAGGCTGGAATAATTGAGACAATTTTTTTTATAAATGTGTTCATACCTGATAACATACTTAAGGTATGAGAATTATACCTTGTTAAATAATGAAATTTGGAAGTTTCTCCTACCAATTTCATATTCGAACATTAATTGTTATTTCTACCATCTTTCTTCTATAAAATTTACAAACTCATATACTGGTGGCTGTCAACTAGCAGTCTGATTTCGTACCGAACAATGAGCAAATTGTAATTATGAAAGCACATATTGCGTTCAAATACTTTCACAACTGTGCATAACGTGTTTAAATAGTGGAAGAAAGTCACAATGTAATGGTGTTGGATATAATAAAATATTATTTTTCATGATTTTTCTTGTGTTGATAGTAAGTTTTATTGTCTTATAGATTTACTTTGTTTTAGTAGCTCAGAGGATCTAAATAAACCTGATTTACTAAAATAGCTCGATATTTGTATAAATTAAAAATCCGTTTTAGATTGTTCGAAGTTAACTGATCACTTTTACTGTCCTCCGAACATGTACCAACAACCAGTAATTGTAGTATATTTTATTTGCGGTTTTAGACAGTGACTTCTATAAGCGTTGAACTACACACAATTTTTATTAGTTACAGGTCAGTCGATATATTACCAAGCGGTTGAAAGATGTAAAATGGTCGAAAATTAAATTTGTACCAGGCTTAAAAAAGTACGAATTTTCCCAAAATAGCCTGCCAACTACAACTGTAAGTAATAAACAAAGAGTTACTTAGCACTTTGTTTGCTCCAGGCGTAATCTGGCCAGTGGAAGGTATGCACGTTACGCTGAGGCTCGCCAGCAAGTTGGCACCACTGACACTGCCCATTGGCGGAGTCCGAGCAATCATGCGCCGTGGCTCATCGCTACAAGATTCCGACGTCTACATGGGATACTTGGCGAGCGGCATCTGGCTAGTCATATTTGTTGTTACATGTTTGATTGTGCTCAGAATAAGAAAGCTGTGAGTGGTGTGTGGCCAGAGAAATATTTCTGAACTTTAAGACTATAAAAATGTTGCAGTGACACTAGGATATGGTAGTCACTATTTGTACCGTTCCCGTAAATATAGCAGCTGTTATCTTCATGAAGATAAACATATTGTACGCACGGTACTATCGTTTTTTTATTCCTATGCCACGTGTCATTTTCAAACGCGTTACATTAATTTATTTTTAATTTAATTAGTGAAATGTAAAATAATTGAGCGAGAATCACTGGTATTAGAATACGAAGATTAATGGTCAACATATTTCTAGCTGTTCTCTGCCTCTAACTGCACGTAGCAAACATGATCTTTTGGAATACAAACCATGAATACCTCGAGTTTCTGAAGTGAGTGAAATGTGTGCGGGAAATTCCAGAAAACAATATTTATTTACTCATCAACTTGTATTTTAGAATAGTCATTACGTAATAAATAACATTTTATTGTAAATAATGTTCTGTAATTTCGGATATTTTTTTTTAAATATATCTTAACCTACCTTTAAGATATATTTTTAAAAAATATTTATTGACATACCTTTAAGAAACAAAAGCAAACAGTTTGTGGAATATGAATTTATTAACACTTCACTTCCCGTTTTTTTTTTTTCACAGATTAAATATGAGTTAAATGATAATTTCATGGACGTAATTACTGTTGTCCATGTCATTACTGAGTCTTAAAAAATGTTACCTTTCTAAATAAAACTAAATTTACTACCAGAAATTTTCACGAATTTTTACACAAATTTATTACGTTAAACAAATAATTCCAGAGCTTTTTAAAACCAACATCGTTGTACACAAAATACGAATATTTTAATACAGCCATAACGTAAATTACTTGTTACTAATAATATTTCGAGATATTATAAAAATGTGTTCATATGTGTGAATTTATTATAATTCTAATCCAGTTTGTCTTACAACTGCTAATTTTAATGACTTATATTACAGAAGCTTTGCTTATTTAAAATCTGTATTTATTTACAGTAGTTCCACCGGGTACATGTATACAAGTAGGAAAAGTACGAGTAAAGAAATCTGCCAAATACTTAAACACAGACGTCTCAAGTGATTGGGAGAGCTATGTTATGAACGTATTGAATTGCGGAATCAAAGGAGGAGATAAATGTGGGTATTTAAAAAAAATCCCATATCAAATGCAAAGTCAGTCAGTTTTTTTTGTGAGAATCGACAGTGACTTCGGGATCGCTGTGAGGAATGACAAACTGTTTTGTCAATCACACTACACTGGCAGTGTACAGACAATCCTTTTAATTTGGCTGTCTAAATTGTTACAAAATTAATGCGGTGTTAATTTTAATTACAACTGTATATTATTACTCTAAAATTTGTTGGATTTACTTATAAATTCTACTTTAATGTACGTACCATGACATCTTTAATGTTATGTAGTACATTAACTGATTGTTGCCACATAGTTACGGTAACAATTTTAATCAGAATTCGGTACCAGAAGTCTGGCTGCTAATCTTACTAGTTAAAACAATAATTTTCGATAAAATGTTTTATGTTGATTTTAGTATGTTTGGATATCATGTTGTCCAGAATAGGTAAGGGTCTATATAATGTAAATTAATGACATATTATTATTTGTGGAAATAATAACGGTGTCAAAAAAATACCAATTCTTTAAATGGATTTATTGTATCTGTTCGCTTCAGCGCGATGTTTACTAACAAATTAACTCCACGTAAAATCTAACAGGCCCAAAATAATAAATTCCTGCTATAAATAAAATTAATATACTACAGTGAATTAACAAAAATATATCTATAACAATTGCAATTACACGATCTTTAAAATTTACCTATGCTATCCAGCAAAGTTTAGGGATATCAACTGCTTGAAGCATTGCTTCTTTATTTATTGCAGGTATTTATTAGTGTATGTGAACCAAGGTCACGCTTTAGTATATTACAGGTAAATCAATTCACGTAAGTCTTAAGTTTATCGATCAATATTCACAATCACGATTTCAGTTCAATTGTCAGAAATCTTGGCATCCGGGTTTGCTGTGATGACAATAAGAGTGGTTTTAGAATTAAATAAATCTTCTGAGGTATGCAAGAACAATAATTTTTTTTAATCACTTTTATGAAATTACAGTTTTTCCGTATACCTATAACACTTAAAAACGAATAATGTGTATTCATTTGAACGAACTAAAATTATACAAATGTACTCATTCTTTCTTCCACTAGTTGCTTATTTCCATATATAAAGGAGTTGTATGTAAAAGTGAAAACTTATTTTATCTCACAAATAAAACCTCTTCATGCTGATTATCATCCTATTATATATTAAAATTAAAAATCCCAAAATGATTATCCCTGTTTTAACGTACTGCAGTGACAACTAACAGAAATAACTTGAATCATAAACATGGAAATTAGGCTATACTTTTTTTCGCCAAATAAAATGTGATTTTGTGATATTTCGCTCTCTGGTTGATTTCATTGGCTTTAAAATGTGAACTTAGTCTGTTAAATAACCGTAAGTTGAAAAAATGTACACTAAACAACATTAAATAAGTAATAAAACGCATTTTAATATTTTTAACTGTGACATAATTCAAAAGAAATTATGTTATCTGCACTGTTAAATGAAAAAAGTGTATTTTAATATACATATTTTTCTTCACAATGAATAAAACTTCAACAGTGTTGCTATTATATTACAAACGAATGTTTCTTGCAGTCAAACTTTTTTCATTTATGGTAAGTAAAATCATACTGTCAACGTTTTTGCCTTACACGTAGGTAATCCAATAACCAATCTTCATTCTCGTTTACAGCCAAAAAAGAAGGAAAGAACTTGCGTAGTGAATACCTTAAATAATATTTAAATGAATTTATAGTACTTCTATACTGTATTTAGAAATGAAATTGTGTATAAGAAAGATATTGTGAGTAGATCATTTTCACGAAAGAAAATTAAAATTATTAAGGTATTAACGGTAGAGCATAATCTTTAACTTTGAGCTTGCCGAGTTCAGTATTTGACACAGCGAAGGAAAACGCTTGTGTTTTTCGTATGACACAATGCCAAACTTGTCCACGTGACTAATATGTTTTTCTCTGCCGGCTTACTAAAACTTCACTCAAACTCCTAGATTGTTGATTATTAAATTACAGTTAATGTCATCACATGTACACTATATAAATCATACGTATGGAATGAGGATTGAGGATGGATAGCTGACAGTAATTTTTACACACTGAAGAACGACATAATGTTGGGAACGTCATACGTAATACCATATGTAGTTTTTGTATACTGACTGTAATACTAAAACTATATTTACATGTCCCCAAATTATATTTTTGTAAAATTTAATTGAATTTTAATTTGTAGCTCTCTACGCCTATGTACACTCTGTTGTGCCAAATGCAGTAAAATTTGACATTTATGAAAGGGCATAATTTTAAATGTTGAAAATGTTTGATGACATATCAGTCGAAATTTTTAGCTCTAAAGTGAACTTGAGTTAATAATTCCATCATATTTACTGCAAATATAGTCTCACGTTTTAACACACGTTACATAACTTAATTGCTATAATTGCCTACACGTAGCTGTAAAAATTTATTGGTGTTATACAAAACACAGTGACAGTTAGAAAAATATTGTGAACATACGTTATAGAAGTGCTATGCTGTCTCGTAAGCCAAGAATGAACCAGTAAACAGAAAAAAAACTGTCCTCATTGGCTGAAGTCAACACAAACATAACTAATAAAACTTTAAGACTTCCGCAGAGATTGTGTCAAAGTACAGAAGATACAAATAACCGAGACGTTTAAAGTTAATAACAAATAACAAAGTTAAATAACTCTTTCAAATCGGCTTGTTTTTGTTTTTCTCAATTCAGTTTTATTTTTCTGAGACGTTACAGCTTTGAAATGGCACATTTACGCAATATTTCACTAAATAATTCTACCCCGTTGCAAGAATTTTTCAAAGACAGAAATAGTATTCCACGCATTATGACCAAGCATGCATGAGGGTTCGCACATCGGCAGGCGCGCGACGCAATTTTTTGTGTACTGCGCCTGAGTCTTATGTTACCTGTATTACAACATTGTTCGCAACGTATTAATTATTATCGTGTTTTCTGTGTCACAAATGTTATCACAAATGTTTGTGAAAATAGAATGTACATTTCTGAATTTAAGCGTATGTGACTTTCGTATTACTAATAGCCCATTAGAAATGTTCTTCGAGTTTTGTAACTATTTTTTCTAACTACTGATGTAATCCGAATCTCCAGCTGCAAAGACATTCGGCACCTACCATGTTTTATCGGGCTCCAGTCGCGACTGCGTTGGCCGAGATATTTGAATGTAAGAATCTTGCCGGGCGATGCCGTTGGTCAGCGATCTTTATCGGCGACCTCCCATTTACCCTCTCCTTCATTTCGGCATTTTGCTTTCTCACAAAATAGCACACCTTACATCGCTTAACATCTATGTATTTAGTGCCGGAAACATAAAGTGGAGGAAGCTGGGGATATCCGAATAAGCCTGCACAACAACGGCATCGTCCTGCACGATTCCCACACGCAAGGATCTGTGTCGGCCCCGCCGGGAATCGAGCTCGGATCGTATTGGTGGAAGGCAAGTGCTCTAGTCACTGCGCCAACCGCAGTCGTGACTAAAGGATTAGAATGAAGCATGATGCGCGTGTTATGTCGCCTTAGTGTGCAGCCTTTAAGAGGAGTCCTTCGCGGTGTCAAATTTCCACCTTTGACGCGTGGGAACAGCGTAGCGATAAGAGCCAGTGTTCCACGCTTGACGAGAAGCATATCGCCTCTATTCACAGCGCGCCAAACTGGCGTGCAAGGTTTCCGTTGTAGTCTTTTTACTATGGGACTTTAAGCGGTGGCCCCAATATTTTATTTTTGAATAGTTTGAAGTAAAGACCAACGCATGCTTCTCGTTTTGTACTTTACGAATTCAGGTAATATTTTCGGAGTAACAACAGTCTAAAAAGCCCGTTTTTAGCCATTTTGAGAGGCCCGAATATCATGTTTCTAACAAGCGTGCTGCATTTGTGAAAAAATAGAAGCATGGTTTCAAGTGTGTGTTCTTTTCGTAGGTAAACATAATATGAATAACTTTAGCGGTTTTGCGTAAAAAATGTATGCGCGTGACACGCTGCAACGCTGTCCATGCGCCAGTCGAGGACTCCTCTTAAGTACTAGAATTTGCAAAATACGTCCACCTATGCAGCAACCTTACTCTCGATATATATATATATATGTGTGTGTGTGTGTGTGTGTGTGTGTAAGTACCCCACTCACACACTCACTCACTCACCAACGCACACCCCGAACCTAGAGACATGAAATTTTGAGGGCGGCCTTCACTTACGCTGTCGGCATCACTAAGAAGTAATTTTCGAAAGAAAGAAATTAAGGAGGTGAAATGTATTTTCAATAAATACTCGATTGCGCTTAAACCCGTTGAGATATCAAGGTGATTTAGGCTTCATAAGAATCCCTACGAAAATGCACATTGCCAAACTATTTTTTTTTTATTCTTCATAATTCGAACATTAAGGGGTGAAAATCTGTGAAACGTGTTTTCAATCAACCATCGATTACTCTTAAAACATGATTAACATATTGTGGCGACTTTTATTTCAGGATGAAATTTACGTATGTCCCTTAATCGTACTAATTTGAGGGTTTTCCTAAATTCAACCTCTAAGGGCATTCAAAAAATATTGTGTTGCTTCCATTAATCATTTGTATCACTTAAACTTGTTGAGATATCGAGATGAATTTTGACAAGGTCTGAAGCGTGATTACCTAAAATATTATTCCATGATGTTTCAAAATTCGACAATTTACGTTGTGGAAAGCTGTAAAATTTTCCAGAAACTCTGAAAAGCAGATATGACCATGAAGAAATAGTTTAAAGTTGTTACTTTTGCCGTCCTATTGTTACTTCTTTGAGCACGAGTCTGTCTACACACACTTAGTTTCCTAAGAAGTATGATGACATATCTTGGCGCAGTGGTTTGAAATACTGGTACAAGCTTTTGCGTTCGAATCCCGTGTAAGGCTTTATGGCGGGGAAATAAGTGTGATATCACATACCTACATATTAGTGGCAGCTGGCGGAAGAGTTAATTTTCTGTTTTAAGAATGAAAATTTAAGGATTGCTTTCCCTTGCGGCTTAGGCACCCGTAAGGGGTGAATGGAGGTAAAATGTATTTTCCCAATAGACTCGATATTTCATACACCTGGTAAGCTATCGCTACTCTTTAGGGGTGAAAAGTCGTTAAATGAGTTTTAGTCATGTCCACAATATTTCACTAACATGATAATCTATCGTCATAGTGTTTCGTTCAAAAACTTCACAAGGGCAAAGCCGCAGCCGAGTTATAGAACCACAATAGATCATAGCTGATAGATTCATTTATCTGTTCTTATTTACTTATTCGTTTTACTATGGTACTAATTTATAAGTTTTATATTTTGTTCTGATTATAATACAGGTATTAGTAAAAGAGTTTAGCAAGAAAAATGTTAGTACTATACCTGTCATAAAGAAAAACTCATAACAATACGATTCTCTCTGCAATGCATGTATCTATACATGTTCTGGTGAGTGAGATAAATTTAAAAATTCCTCAAAATTATCGAAATGCATACTCAGTAAAATAATGTCACTTGACCATACATATATAGCGCATTGTGAAAATCATTTTTTTTGCATTTACTGCTATAAAATTGTGTATGTTGCCATCTGCCATCTAACCTTACGTACAACTGCCGAGTTCTGGAGTAAAGGAGCCTATATCTCCAGTTACTTTTATCTGTACTCTTTTTATGAAACAGTTTTCCAATTACTTAGTGTCTTTTATCTTTCACTCGAACCAACGAGTATATAATGTATACCCGAAACGCTCTCGAGGATATAAAACGAAACACTTTTCTCCCGGTGTAAAATTGCCCATTTCAAAACTCACAAATTTATGCTTGAAAGGTCGGTTTTACCGTGACCGCATGCACGCATGCAATGTCTTCAAAATACAATTCACAGAGGTATGTTAACAAATACATGAAACAAGTTAATTCAATGTTACTTGCAACTCGTATCAATAAATATTTTACACTTTTTTGTGCGTTACACAAAATCTTTCGAAATAAACGTAAACAACCTTATTTCAGACATTATTTCTCATATAATACTAACCGTCATTACACATGTCGGAAAGAGCAATACTAGCAACGTGTTACCAAAAAATTAGTTTTTTGTTAAATATTTTAATTACGCGTATTAATTAACGTTTTATATATTATTCTGTGTCTAGGGCCTGAGTAGAACTACAGCAATTTAGTTGAGTCTGCTGATATTATTATAGATGTAATGAAAAAATAAATAAAAGCAGTTTAATTGAGAAAAGCCTATTTCAGATGTACTGTACCTTACATTGTACCTAACAGAAAGAAAATAACCACCAAACACTAGCAACGCCCAAACACGTCTTTCAAATTTTAATAATCTAAGGGCCGTATCTATAAACGGCTTTCGAATGACAACCAACTGCTATCACCATAAAGAAAGCATTGGTGAGCAGTTGGTTGTCATTCGAAAGCCATTTATGATACGGCCTTAAGAGTCAGAACAAAAGAGGATATAATTAAAAGATCAGTGTTAAATGGCCGGCTTGCTAAACGAAAAATCATGTGATACTTGCTCATCAAAAATATATTAGATGTCTTTAAATTGAAGTATGATCATATTTCTGAATTATTGAAAGATTGTTATGCAAGCAAACTTGAATTCGTCAAGAAATTAAATAAAAAAATATTTTTTCCTGCATTCACTTATGCCACGAATATGGGAAACGGTTCTAAACAATTTCAAACACAGCCTCAAAACTGCCAATTTCAGTCCTCCATAGGAAAAAAATTAGCGGCTTGTTATAACAAATGATACATTTGTTTAAGTCTTCATGTATAAATGAATATGTATATATGTGTGTATTTTCATGTACACTCATACTCCCACACACAGAGATTTCTTTGAGAACAATATAAGTGTTTCATGTAATTTACCACCAGTTATGCTACAGCACAAACAGATAAGTAAGTAAACAAATGACACAATAATTGTGACATTTAAGTTTTTCTTTATATTGTATAGCACTGGTACTAAAAATTACTTTACTTTTCTATTACACATTTCCTTTCCTGCTTTTGAAGCACCCCTTCTATTTAAGAATTAAAAATTAATTGGTTATTGCAGTCTATTTCAGTATAAAATGCCTACAAGTTAGAGAAAAATATCGAATAATTACAATATTTAATATAATATTTTTGTAACTATCAGTTTGTTGCTAAGAAGTTAATCAAGTAACACTTTGTAAGGGTTAATTTACAACGGAGCTTGAGCATCTGATAAAAGCAAATTATTTTACGTGATGAAGGATTATTCTTTTACTTTCTTGCCACCAATTAATGTAGACGCAAAAATTATTACAAATTACAAATCTTAGATGTAACACCTTCCTTTATTTAAATAAACTTCTTGCTTTAAGTAGGGGTTCTGCACGAATATGGCTCTCTCTCTCAGGTATGAAATTTACATAAAATAATGTAATTACCCAAGGTGAAGTTTTGTGCGAGGTGAACTTGTTTGCTTGAAACCTGTTTGCTCGAGACATGTAATCAAGGTTATCAAAGCGTCACCGCCATGAATCCTTGTAAGGAAAATACTTCCTTAATGCCAGGTTCAGTCTGCTAACAAGATGCCAGAGACGCTGTCTTCTATGTGTAGACAAGCAGTTTTATGGCGATACACGAAAGATGACATACATGCAAAGATAAACGACCGGTTACTGAAGGACTGGTGTATACCCGATATCTAGAAGCATTTCTGTCTGTTTGCCTATTGAAAAATAAATTGTTAGGATCTGAGGTTATTTTTCTCGGAAATATACCGGAATCTGTGATGCATTGGTAATTTAATGTACTTAAGTTCGAGAGGAAGCGCATTTTAATCCAGGTCCAGCCGTCTTGTTTTAGAAAATCTACGATTTTTATAAAATCACTTCACACTAATTTTGAGGTGGGTTTTTCACTTCAGATCATAGCCAAAGCTGTGCCACACATTTGCAAACCTTAAGATACTAAAATCCAGTAGGAATACTTACATAAATTTAAATAACATAAACCATGGAATAAAATCTTCTGCATAACATATTGTACACAGAACAGTGTTCATGCAAGGGATGTGTACCAAAGTCAGAAAGTGTATATGAAATTGCCTGTACAAGTGTAAAATTGGCGACAACAAGAAAGCTACCATTTATTTGGAAAGACCTTGCAATTGTACAGTAGAAAATGGTAACTTATCATTGGCCATCCGGGAAAGCGTGTGAAGTTAATTTCTGCTAAAATAAATTCAGACAGGTAGTGGCTACTAAGAATGGATATTGTAATTTACCATACAACAGGTACATACTACTTCACCGACAAAAAGAACTCTGGTATCTCCCACAGTTATGGTAACACAATAAAATTAATATGTGTGTGAGTAGCAAGCACTCCTGAATAATCAACCCGGCATGTTTAAGTATTTTTATTAACAAACCTTGACAAACAATGTTTATACCTGCAGAATATTTCCGCTAAGTATATTGCACTTTCTTAACACATCATATACGCCCAGAAAATGTTGCAGCGTCGTTGATGGTTTACCTTATTCCTTTAATAGACTAGTATACCTTCAGTTTTTAAAGTAGATGCTGGTAAGACAATGGTTTGTGGTACATGTTCACTATGCATGTTAATACGCATTGGGTTCAACTGTGAGACGCACTTTTGTCTCACTCCTAACATTCACAATTGATCTTTTATTTATATAATGGTACATAAAGAGAAATCAGAATAGCAACTATTGTTGAGTTACCCTGCTGATTCATCACAAGGCATAACTTTGGATTCTGCAATCATCACAAAGAATCTTCAGAAGGGAAGCCAAACTATCCAGTTTAGTTAATTGTGTTACCATTCCTTAACAGAAACACCTTCAATGTGTGTGTTTATTTTCAAACATATATGTAAGTTAGCAGTATTTTATTTAGTAAATACCTAGTTTTATTCTCATGACTAGTAGATATAACCGAGAAAAATTATATAAGTTGTACTCAATCACAAAAAAGTACAGTTGAGAAAAAAACATATTCAGTTTGAAAGATGGATGTTATCGTTGCGATAGTATCATACGTAAAAACAATGTTTTTTTTCTTTCGATATAGTAATTTATTCTATAATTTTATGACAAATATGGTATTTGTATTAACTAAACCTCAGTGAAATAACTTCAGTTACATACAAATAATAGAGTTGATTGCCACGCATTGTAAACCATTGTATTGAAATCGCTCTGTGCTGCTTTTCGATGCTGTACTCACGTCGCAACCAGTACGCCGTACTTAGAAAACATTTTCATCTTGTGGCAAATATATAGCGTCTAGTATTTATTTTTTAACTTGGGGAAATATTAATGTATAATATACAGATAGTTTTGATACGAACCAATTTACATCACACACATGCGTGAAGGCAGAAACAAAAGCAGTCATTTGCGAAGCATATAACTTTATTAAAGCACGTTTATGACTACAGAGTACGTTATGTGTACAGCAGTTGTTAGTTTCTACACTTTTAAAAATTTACAAAACTTACAAAGATTTTCTTTGTAGTTTTACAAATCCTTGTAAAAGTACTAAAATTTTCTTTATGTAACTATTCGATTTCAAAGTTTCTAATGTAAATTTTGTAATAATACAAAGGAATTCTTTGCATATACAGACGATCCCTGCCATGTGTAATTTTTTGTAATAATGCCAAGGCATTTATTTGTAGTCTTACATACTTTTGTAAATGTACAAAAATTTTCCTCGTTAAATTATTTATTTATAATGTTTCACGTATTTTCTTAAAAAAACTTTGGAAAAATTTAATTTGTTTTCTGTCAAAGTAACAGTTTCGCGGAAGTTACAGATATACAAAAATCACAGTTTTGTCAAGTGCATTTCTGCGATAAAGTGATATTTTTAAATAGCACGCATACTTCGAAATAAATAAAAAAAGACTATCTCTAAACTGTATATTAAATGTGTATAAATAGAAAAAGACAAAACAGCACAGAAGAGTAAGTTTTCTACAGGTAAAATATATTGCAACAAATCGCAGGGATACGAGTTTGAAACTGAGTACTTTCACGATTATTTTTTTTTATTTTAATAATAATATCATGATATATCTACTCCTAAGATATTCAATAAATAATTTCTTTGTCAATATTAAAGTAAATCGTGTATATGAAGTTTAATTTTTTCTTGCTACAACTACAAGAATGTTCCTTCTAATTTTACAAATATATAATTTGTACTCTTATGAAAAAGAGAACCATTGTAGTTTGAAAAATAATTTCTTTGGAAAATTTTATTCCAAATATTTTCGTTGTAAAAGTACAAAAACAATACAGTTCTGCATTATTTGTGGCTAGAGTACAGTTTTAAATCAGAGACGGGCACGAAGCGACCAACATACGATGAAATACTTATGGCGGTCATAATCTGCTCAATAAATATGTAAACGTATGCCTTTAATCGGTCTCACATAATATTATCATGGTTGAAACAGGAGATCTTGACGGCCAATTCCACGGTGTCAACTCACTGTCAACCATATTTTCCGAAGTAAAACTCATCGCAATATTACAGCTTCCACTATGCGCAATGGCTTGCCTTTGGAACTGCTAGAATCTGCAGGACTTATGGCGGGTTCAAGATTTAAATCTGCGAATTCAATTTCCTACACTAAAGTGCAGGCCATGACGTACAAGTCCATACGCCAGTCCATATTTTGACCGAGAACTTTTGATGGTAACTTTGTATTTCTGTAGGATCAGAATTTATACAACCAGTAAATGAATGCTACCTTAACGTATAACTTCTCGACCGAACTTGCGCTCGACAGTAAACAGACTCAACGTCGAGGACCGGGATCGTCAACCACACGTTACTGTAGCCACTGAGCGAATTGTGCTCAATGTGACAGGTACAGTAAATTATGTACGAAACACGCAAGACATTCATTTATTTACAGTGCATAGCACGAGATACATTTTAAATTAGTGACTGACCTTATTTGACTAATAACTTGCAATTATAGCATATCGATGTCTTAGAATGAATCCTTGTTTATCCAACTCTGCTATTGTCTTCAATAATTTAACAAGGAAAGTAACCAACAATTTCGAATTGACATTATAACATTATTTTTTAAAGAAAGGCAATTCTAATTGATGCCTTACAAAATGAGAATTTGGAATAATGAGGATATGTTAAATTCTTTCACCCAAAATTTTACAATATTATTATATTTTTATGATAGGAGAATATCATTCTAAAATATCGATCTATTAATCAATGTATGAGTTAACGTGTGAAAATATCAGAAACTGTAGAAGTTGTGCGTCAATACTGAGTGATAGACCGCCATTGAACGAAAAATGAACGTGTTGTGTTTATTGGTTAGTACGTTTATTGACAATTCATAAATGAAATTTAAACAAATTAAGAATTATTAGTCTATTTAATAAGCAATATAATTTTATTGATTCCAACGATGACCAGAAAAAAATACTGTTTGATTGTCCTCAAATTGTATTGGTTTACAATATTTGCATTTTAATAATTACATATTAATCCATATTACAGAAATTATAAAAAAACCTTACGTGGTTGTTATTTGCTAAAAGCGTTTTTGTACACTCCTAGTGTCTTCTTGGAGTCGACAGCATTTTATTCAGTCACGAGTCTTAATGATGACCATTTTCGTTTTGTTTTATTACAAATATACATAAATTCTGTCAAATACCCAGGATTTTTTTTTCGAATAAATAAGTGAACCATGATTACTCTGCGCCAACACTATCTAACATCATATCTATAATAATTACAATTTTACATTAACTGATATCTCAATAACATTTTGATTCACTGCCAATGTTACTAAAACCATGCACGTTCTTTCTCAGAGTAAAACATAATGTTGACTGCGTGATAAGTTATGTAATTATGAAGATCGCAATATAGGTACGAACAAGAAAGAAAGCACCTGTATACATGGGCGTAATTTGTTTTGAATATGGTGTTAACTAGGTTACCACACACAAAACACTGTTCCCAAATCACATATTATTTAGTTTGTAAGGTCGTTCACGCTAAAGAGGGGTTTATGGCACGTCTCAATTTGAAGCTAATTTGTATCCTATCCAGGAATATTATTGTAAATATTCTCACACCACTAAAATATATACTTTTCACCGCAATTAGAAGTCAAGGACTGAAACTGATGTAACTAATAATCGTTGGTCCCTTTGTGGGATGAGAACGCATTAAAATGTGCTCTCTTAACCATTAATAAGAAACAGACGAAATTAATTACGTACCTCTGCAAATGGTATCATGTTTGAGAAGAAAATGTAATTCTAGATGAAGTCTGCAAACTAAAATCCCTCTTAACTCACATGAAACAAAGGTTTAGTGACAGCAGTTCGTATTTTCTCTGGTACCATTGCGGCATAGCTAGAAGCTATCAAATTTTAAAAGGGAGTGTGACTAAGCCACTCAAGATGTGTATTAAGCTATTTGTATTTAACAGACAACATTATGTTTACTGCACGATTGTTTAAGGATTATTTTAGTTTAATATTTTCGGTGACTCATTTTAAAGTCTGAAAACTTGTCTAAAATGTTGCACATTACTATGACTCGCTTTCGTAATCGTAGCAACTGTAGTTCATTTAAAAACGCAGCATTATGCTCATAATTGCGTTTTAGCTTTAATTTACTTTTTATATAATCATTTAAGAAAATCCTTGTGAGCATTTAGAGTTTATAATCTGAAAATTGAACTGTACCTTGACTTCGCCTCAGTGTTAGTGCCAACTGCAAAACTTCGCTGAGAAATGATTTAAATGAATCCCGCTCGGTATTTTTTATTTTAAATGAGGTTTGATTTTACGATGCGATCTCCGTGAGTACTGTCCTTTAAAGGAATAAATCCTTGTTGGATTGCATTTGGGGATACCTGGAAAGTAAGAAGGATCTCGTGTGTAGTTTTTAAGACGCTACTTCGGGAACTTCGAGAAATTCAAGTGCATGAAATACGTGTAGATACGTGCTCCGAGCGTTGCCATAGCGTTAATATATACTTTAGTCATTTCGTCTGGCATACGTAAATTTTACCCCCGCTGTCAACTGATCACCTGGATTATCCGGATCCTTAACCTTACTGTAAAATAAGTAGGAGACTACCTGATATAGTAAACTGTTAAAACTTCTAGCGATTAGTGATAGCCGACCACATGGTACGAAAGATGGAAATCAAATAGGCGGTAATGGTAACAAATTTTATGGTTACCATATTGTTCTATTTTAGATTAATTGTGTGGACAAGTATGCCGGATGCCTCAAATAACCGCGCAAGTCAAGTTCTCAAGTTTGGATTCATGTAAGTTCTATGTAAAACGAAACTCTTAATACGACGAACATGAGGAAATCCTATACATAATTTACTATTGTTTCTGGCCGCCACGCTCTAGGATACTACGATTGCGTATTATAATTTCTAATTATTCTGACATTAGTCATTATTTTTCTTAATGCTGCGAAACTTACCACACCCTTGAATACTTAATTGAGTTTCGTAATTTAATTTTTTACTCACCGCACTGCCAGTATCCTCCCAAACGTGCGTGTAGCAACTTACTTGTATTACTGGTGAGGGCTGAGGGAAGGCAGCTCATGCTTAGGGACATGCAAATTCCTGAGAGCTAACTAGACTCCAAGTGACTATAGGCTCGTTCGACGTCTCCCGCTGACCGATATTGTCGTGACTTGCCGCGGCAAATGAGCTGATGCGCCACTCTGCGACGTTCGAAAAAATCGAAAAATCTCGGTTTGTCACTTTTAAGCCACGGCGGGTATCTTTACAGTGATTTTTAAAATATTATTTTACAAACACATTACATTGTTTCCTAACACATATATCATTTATGTACCTGTTTTTTTTTTTTTTTTTTTTTTACTTTAAGCCTCATAGTTCACTGTAAATTTCTTCCAAAAATGTTTAGGAAGTAATTAAACTAAACACAGTAAGGAACAGTTGCCATACCTTCGCCTTGTGAATATGCAAACTTTTACAGTTCTTACAATACAAGTCAGGCAACTTTTGAACACATTTTATTGTTTAAAAAAATTAGGAGTGCTACCATGAATGTATGGGAAATAATTCTACCATACCTACACTCTCAGCGCTCCTGTACGTACGAGTGGCAAATTTACGAACTATTTTTAGAGTGAATTTCAGATTTTAGCACCCAAAGTATCACCAATATTGTTAGAACCATTTTTTTTTGCAACTGAATGGTGCATTATTTTGCAAAACGCTTGTATATAATTGTGCATCAAATGCCTGCTCTAAGTTTTGAATTTTCAAATCATTCCGTTAAAAACGTTTTCAGTTTTTTGCACCAATGTGAAAAAGATCTATCGAGCTTGGCTTTGAACTATTTCTACAATAGCGCTACACTACGAAAGTGACACTGGCATAAAAGTGTTTTAATCAGATACTATTTTATCTAAGATCAGAGGCTAGACCACCGACGACAAAAGCTGCTGCGATACAACATGCTCCAACGCTGCTTGCAAACAGGAAGAAGAAGAATTTTGTACATTAAGGGCGCAGGGCTACCACAATTTTCATCAACATTTTTATATTTTTTATTAGTACCAATTTTTTTTTTCTTATTTTAGACACAAAATGTGACTAAATTTGGCTCTTATGAAATTTTTTTATTTCTCATAGTTTTCGCGTAATGGTTTATTAAAGTCATATTTTGCACGTTTCCGTTTTAACGACCACACAAAACCCAATTGATATATCAATCTGAAAAAAAATCACAGTGGATAAAGACACTGCAGGCTACAATGTCATGCTCATAAAAAAAAGAATAAAAATTATTTGTATTTTAAAAATTCCGAAACTGAAAATAAAAATTTTAAAAATTCAATAATTTTTTTAAAATACAAATCATTTTTATTCTTTATTTATAAGAGCATGACTTTGTAGCCTGTAATGATGTCTTCATCCACTGTGATTTTTTTGAGTATGGTATGTCAGTTGGTTTTAGTGTAGTCGTTAAAACGGAAACATGCAAAATAAGACTTAAACAAGCCATTACGCGAAAACTATGAGAGATAAAAAAATTTCATAAGAGCCAAATTTAGTCACATTTTGTGTCTAAAATAAGAAAAAAATATCTGGTACAAATAAAAAATAAAAAAATGGTAATAAAAATTGCGGAAGCCACGCCCTTAAGGCTGTTCCAGTGCGCTGTCAGATCGACATGTCAGTAATTTCAATTTGATAGGTCAAAAGCGACTCGCATACCTTCCACGAACACGTGGAACACGTCACAGAACGCGTGAACTTGCTATATTAGCCACCGCGCTTCAGAATCTCTCACACTCGCCTCTAGGCGCTGTTGGAAGCAGGATCTACGTTGCTCTCC
>PNEQ01003927.1:0-10961 GCA_003012365.1 Medauroidea extradentata
TACAAATTTTCATCCCTTAATATCAAATGGTTCCCGTCAAATTCAATAAAAACCATACTTGCAACCCCATCTTCACAGGGGTTTCCTGCCCTTAGGAGTGGTTTCCAGGCATTCGTTGCCAGACATTTTCTAACTGTTATTTTGCAAGGAACATCCTGTCACAGTTTGTCGCAGAGCTGATGACTCACCCTGTATAAGTCTACTACTTACACGGTACTTCTTTTTAAGGCCCTGCTACACTATCATATTTATTATTATCTTCATCATTATTGTTATCATTCCTAAAATTATTATTATTATTATTATTATTATTATTTAACTCGATGGGTGAGTGGCTATAGAAAAGGAATACTGCATTTAACTGTGTTGAACATCACAGTGCTCGGCTGTCCTCTGCCATGCTTTGGAATGTTGTGTCTAATAGCCAATTTTAAGGGCGTGGCAGGCACTCACAAGAAAAAGTTTTAATGCTATGGCGTCGATGCCACATGTGAATCCTCTAATGTTTTCCTGCCCCCCCCCCCCTTTTATTTTCTCCATGAAATCACGGCTGCTTAGAGGAGCAAACCGGCATACATGACTCACATCATCTGCCCCCTCCCTCTCAGGCATCTGTTTGGCCATCAATGATACCAGCTGGCCGGGGCATGGAGATGGTCCCAGGGTCACAACTGACATAGTCCTATTGCTGGTGCTAACTCTGGTGGTTGAGGTGCAGCCCTTTGGTGACGAAGCTATTGCTGGTCCCTCCTGAGGAGTGGTCCATCGTCGATGCCACTCATTGATGTGCCCGCTAAGGCTGTGCACTCTAGAAATACCTGTTTCAGCCGAGTGGTAGGTTGGCTGATGGAGTAGACTACTACCTAAAGGTATGGGTGGGGCGGGGTCTCGCAGAGGCTCTTCATTGTTGCTGCTGATTTAAGTGCTCCCTACTCTAAGGAGAGATAACTTAAATTACGTGTGCAACAATACTATGTTTAATTTTACTCATAAGTCGCATCAACACGACTGGCTTGACCCGTTTTGTTGGGGATTCATCTCGCAAATTAGTGCAGTTCGCTTACTTATTGTTACTGTTTCTAAATATTTGATGTCATTGAGGTCAACTTAACTGTGTGCGACATAACAAGAGGACATTGTGACGTCCTATAGACATTCCCACATGTCCCGATTACGTCGCATGGATGTACTATCAACATCTACAAAAGATCCAGATGTCCACTTTATGTGACATCGCAGTACAACGTCGCTGCGACGTCATCGCGGGAGATCGAGTGGAAGTCACATCGCGAGGTCGATAGGAAGTCGCATCGGGACGTTGACAGGAAGTCGCTGCGGGAGGTCGCATCGACATCATATAAATATCCAGATGTCTGCTTTTTGTGACATCTACACTCCATGTAGATAAACACACACCTGTTGAGCACAATGGTAATTGTTCCCGGAATATCCCTGGATGGGAACACTGAAGCTATCCCTCCGTATTCGTCTGGAGGACACGGCATATGCTGAAAAACGTGGTAACGGCCAACAATGGACACTTACTTGAAGTTAAATATGGGAGGGCACGAAACCTCTCCCTGCGTGTGTAGGTCCCTGGGTTTAAAACTAAACAAACATTCCGGTATTTGACATTGCTGACTATTGAAAACTAAAATGTTAAGAGCAAAGTTGGAAGACCAGAGGTTGTCAGGGAAAGAGCTTCACGCACACGTCTTACTGGGCCATGCGTCAGGTGAAGACTAATGAATGGCGTCGGGTGGGAAAGGCAGGAGCACAGCGTTCGCACACCAGACTTGCGTGTTTGCCATCCTACATACTAAAAACACAAACCCCTGTTGCAAAAATTAAGAAATAATTAAGAATGAATTTCAAATACTCTTCTTCCCTTACTTGCAGTCTTCAAGTCCAATTTAAGGTTCATTCAGGAATACGTGAAATACAATAAAAGACATTAACAAATTTAAGCACATACGTAAAATATAACATGAAAATTAGTCTAATCTACTTCTGAAATTACAAAAATAACCTAACAGTTCAAAAGAGTATATGTATAAAGAAAAATCAGATGAAGTTTTATTGCGACTGTCTGTAAGAGCAGTTAATTCCGGTTTTGACAACTTAAGGAGTTGATCATTGTTAGAACAAAGTTCACCCAGCGATTAATTATATTACATAAACACTGTTTACAGCATTCATTAACGTTTTAACTGCGAAATGTAACATATGTTCTGCAAACTTGTAATGGCTATCCTATAAAATTTTTAAATATTAAGTTATAACATCATGGTTCTATAGCAGCGATATGTAAAATACACTTGTCAAATATGAAAGAACTTAATGCTGAACATAGCTTGAAAAATAAAACAAATCACTGACACAATCACTTGCATATGCTATTACGTAATCCTGGTCACTGTGGCATTCTTAAAAAATCCCAGCCACACCTGCTGCTGCACAGTGAAGAGTTTGCAGCAGGTGGACAAGCATTAAATGGATGTCCCTTTAGGATGCCACCTGCATGTTGGATGATGCTGTCTCGCTCAGTAGCAGATGAGCAGCTACTTCTGGGGGCAGCAGGGACGAATATGGTAGCACCCCTGCACCTGCGATGTGATACCGTGAACTGTGTGATGGGACATTGCATTGAAGAGTCCATGCAGAAGCACACAGAGGTGCGCATTGGTGGGTGGAACTACATAGTTCTCAAAGGTCGCTGTCACTGCCATCATAACCAACATCCATAATGTTGACGACGACCGTTCCGCATCTCCAACCCTGCTAAAGCCCGTCGTGTGCATGCATCACGCCACCTGTTACGGATGTCATGCCGACATGTGCTTACAAATGACCTCACCTACAAAACTGCAAGACAGTGTAGCATAGTGCAAACTGTACCAACATGGCGGCTCAACCTGTTACCTCCACGGGTCTTGCTCCCTCTAGGGCAGCGGCTCGGATACCCCTCCCTTGAGTCTTGCTCCCTGCTGGGCAGCGGCTCATCACACCCTCCCCGACTGGGTCTTGCTCCTGCCAGGGCAGTGGCTCGCCACACCCTCGCCAATTGGGTCTTGCTCCCACCAGGGCAGCAGCTCAACCCCTTACGCTCCTTCTATCATCCTATTCCCTACGACGGACACGTCATGGAACAGGCTGAGGCAGCCTGTACCACCTTTGCGTAATGGAACCCTCCTTGTGGCATGCACATAAAAGAGGTAGCAGCACCCAGATGCCCCCTCCATGACGCCGTGTGTTACCAGTGCATCGTTAGCACAAAGCCCAGTAATTTACCTTTTTCTGAACAGTGGTACCATGTGGACACTTACACATCAGATACGTCAACGACGTTACACCGTCACGTGGTAACAGTAATTAAAGGCCAGGGGACAACCTTATTTCAAGTTAAAATCATATCAGTAGTAAAATGTCAGGTTATCCTAAACATTCGCAGAAACACCCCTGTACCTCGCGGCGTAAGTGGACTCGCCTATGCAGCCAACTTTACCGCACATTTTCTTTTAGTTTATTTCTGAGTGTAATTGTCTAAATGCCTTGAATGTTAATGTCATCATGTTAATGTTCCATACCTAAATAATAAATTCTTTACTAAATATAACTTCCTTTACATTCAGTGCAACGTATTACGTCATTTATGCAAAAACTTAAATTTTAAAAATTTTCATATAATCATTCCCAAACCGCCTTTGGGAATTTAATCCTCAAGTTTAATTATCACAAGTGTTATAAGCACTTGCGCACTGTCTTTTAAGTGTCTGACATGTTTTAACGAGCATTTGGCAGGATCCCGTGCACAGCAAGCCAGGCAACCACTCTTTAGTTGGCGGTTTGTGGCGTTAAGTGATGGTCGGCTATGTGCTGCTCCAGGCACCATCCTCACTTTTCACCTGTCAGTTGTGTATCAATAGTCTTGCTTTTAATTGGGAACCTTTTCATTTAACTTCTGTGTCCGGAGATACCCTCAACTCCTGCCACTCATAATGCCCAAAGGCTTAGAATACTTATATTAATTTTCATCGCCAACTTGGCCTTTGTCAGCATCGCCCATCAGACGAGTTCTGGGGAAGGACAAACCTCTCCCCAATGCTCTACCAATGTCGCCCTACCCAGATTCCATTGCTGTCGACAAGGCCGAATGAGAAGACATCTTGCTGCCCACAAACTCAAGCAACCAAAATACAGTCAAGCCTCAATCAGATTGAGGTCAGCAGTAAACCACCCCTACACCGTCTGTACGATAAAGATGCCTTTGCACAGGTCCTTCGCCTTGAAGTACCGAGATTGCTATGACGCTGTGGTGCTGGTGCAATGGAGAGTGGCTGACAGCTATATGGAGTCCTTCTTGCCGAAGGATCGTGACCAGTGGAGTCTGTTCGTCCCTGATAGCATACATGCTGATGTCCTGTGCTACGTCCACGAGGAAGCTATTGTGGGTCATGTGGGTGCCCAGGAAACTCTAAGGAATATCGGCGCGGTATTCTACTGGCCAGTAGTAACACGAGACGTGCGGGAGTACGTCAGGAATAGTATGGTGTGCAAGTGCTTCATGTCGTGCCAGACTGAACGTTTTCAGCAGCAGCCAACAGAGCCATTCGAGACTTTCGCCCAGGACCTAATGGGGCCTCACCCCATAGCTGCCAACGGCAAGAAATTTGTGCTGGTCATGACGGACCTGTTCTCTCACGTCATCAACACCAGGTTCTTCCCCCACTGGGGCTACCCGTTGCACCTACTCACAGATGGGACTCTGTTTACAGGCCAGATGTAGCGTGATGATTGTACCCACTAGGAATTTAGTCACTGGAAGAACACTGTCTATCTGCCTCGTGCAAAAACCACCGACACGTGCAACCAAGATCTGAAGACCCAATTGCATCTCAGGGTCAAGGAGCACCACCAGAGACGGCCACTCTCCTCACGCTGTACCGACGAGTGAATGCCGCCACTAGAAAGTCCCCCTGTCACTGTCCTCCTGGGACACTTTTGCCAGTGCCGGGGGAGCAACACAAGCGACGAACAGCTGAGAGATGAGAAGTGCGCTAACACCAGCACCAGTACGTCATACAGTGGTTCCTGGTCTCTATGAAACCGTCGAAGAACTTTCGACCAGAACATGAGATGTACGTTACGTACACCCGCATCCCCAGTCATTAGCCAAGACAGACTTCTACTTCGAAATTGTGGCGAAGTAGACTAGACCGCGCACCATTATCTGCTGCATCGGCGACACCACTTACCTGGTCCACATCAGCCTCCAGCGACGTGCCGTACATCACGACGACCTTCGACTGGCTTATGGCGATAACGATGGCGACACCTCTGCTGGGTGCAGAGACCACGTCAGTCACATCTGTCGGTCATCCACGAAACTGAAGAAGAAGCCTTGAGGGGTCAGTTCAGCACATCAATGCCTGGCATCCTGACGCCCTAGCCTCCTGAAGCCCCCTTTGATCTTTGAGTCCCTTCCCTTTTCAACGTCACAGCCAACATCTCCTGCACCAGTGACACCTATCACTCGACACAATGGCTTACTGCAGGGGTGGCACACACTGAGGGGATGACACCAGAAGAGAGTGAGACGCTCCCGACCCACCGAGTTCGACGCCTGGACATGCGCCTTCGCCAGATATTCCCACAGGACACCTGGAGCAACTGCCAACGCAAGACATCAAGCTAGCCAGACTGCAATTCACCTCGTCCCCTGCTCAACCTGGACTAACCCAGTGGGCATGGTACCACTCTCCAGGTTATCGCTGTCGAAAGTGACGACAGCAGTGACGGAGAGAGGATCCGCTTCGCCGCACCACCCGACTACGCACCATCATGTGCCTACATGACCGGTGCCGACGTTCCTAAGTCACAGTGCCCAAGGCATGGCGTTACGTCGGAGCACTGCAGCACGTGGACACTACCATCACTGCCCCTAGTGACGCTGCACCCATGCTTCTGCAGTGCGCGGATGGCATCAGAAGTCCAAACACTCTCCTTTCCCATAGCTAGTTTGCCACACTGCAAGAAGACTCCTGAGAAGACCCTCTCGCTGCCCAGCGGCAAGCAGGAACTTGGGAGCATGTGCCAGTGTTTTACTTACTAAATAAGCGTGTGTTAAATTCAGTGTTTTCTGGTGCATAAATATGTGTTCAGTGCTTGTGTATTTTTTCCTAATGTTATCCAGCACATGTCTTGTTTATTTATGTCTTCATAAATTATCAATCACACCACTACGGAAATGAAACAAACATTGCAGTGCACAGAACATAGATACAAATCTAATTAAGTTTAATATTTCAAGTCTTTTGTTGTTTAAAATTGCAGATGTCATGTATACTTTTCTGAAATTTTTAAATGACACTGTTCACTTTGTTCAATATAATTTTATAATATGTGCAGTGCAGTACATATTTTTCTACTGATTCATGAACATACTCTGGGAACAGAATTAATGCACAAGACTTTTTTCAAACACAATATGTCTATAACTCTTGTATTTTTCCCGTATTAATTTGTATTTTGTAACTTTTAATTAAGTCCATGCTCTATTAATTTCTACTTAATTAGTAATATTAATTTTTACCCATAAACAAGAGCATATATAAAAAATCTGACAGTTTTGTTTAAAATCTTCTCCATGTTGGTTGATTATTTCAAGATAGAACATACTATGGTTTCAGCTAACTATGTAATTAACAAAGTTCTGGTTGACGTTTTAGTCAAAATTATAATTTTTTGCTACGAAAAAAATAGAACCACAGGAACCACTTTTAACAAAACTGCCTAACAGATTTTTGATATCTGCTCTCATTAAAGGTTGAAAGATAATTGTAGTGAAAACAGTATAAACAAGAGATCGTGGCCTTAAGTGATTTTGTGCGTTACCTTGTTTTGAGAGTTTGGCATGACCGGCAGCCCAGAATAATTCTGTGCTGGTAGCCATTGCAGCAAGTCGGCATCAAGACGCGGACATGAAAGCATGTCGTTACGACACCTTAGGTCCTTCATTCTTTTTTGTCATAACCTTTCAAATAATTTTCAATAGCCTGACAATGTAAATTTCTGGAACATTTTTATTTTTTTTTAGACCTGAGGACTTCCCACCCCCTGCTAGTCGTTCGCGGCCCAGGGGTTTAGCTTACTACGTACAAGTTTTCAACCGCTAATCTTGGGCTACATTGAAGTGGCTTAGCTCCAGGTCTATGTTATCCTTGCCATCTGCCATATAGATTTATCTCGTGTATTAATGGTGAGTAAACCGCATCAACAACCACCTGCCATTTCTTTCGTTTGCTGCTTACCCTGCCTTTATTGACATATTTCAGTGTGTGGCGTGAGATTGGCAATAAGACAGATTCCCACCAAAACCATCTGGAGGTTGCAAGAACAGCCTGGTACGTAATCAGCCCCGTGTTTGTAGACTTACCAACCCTGGGATCCATCAACCAACTTCATCGGAGGGGTTTTGATCGCAGCTCACCGCCTCGCAACTTTCCTACCATCCATTTCTTTTCATGTTCTCCTTCCTAGCTGGCCAATGGTATTACCTTAACCCTGACACCCGTAACCTTTCCGGCATGTCCATCGCACCACTCTGATTATCTTTTTTTTTCCATCCCACACACCCTCCTCCTCGTGTCACCGTCAAGCATTATCTCCTGTACCTGTTATTTGATAATGCGTTCTTGGTGCAACAAGTAGCTAAGGGATGGCTCATAAACAGGGTGATTATGCTCAAGCTTAATGCCGTATTTGACAATAGTGGTGTGGCTACGCCGGTTACTCAGGGCCAATATGTCGCTTCACTCATTCAACTGGTGCTAGAAGTCATCCCTAAATTGTGGCGGCACATTGTTGTACAGGTCCGTCAGCTGGACTGACAGGCCCAATTTAGTGCATGCGGGTGCAGAGCATAGGTGGTCAGTCACTTGGTTAGGCCAAAGCGAATGTGATGGAACAATAGTGTTCTGATCAGTGAGCCATGGAATAGCAAGTATCACTGCTTCGCACCACTCACTTGAACAATCACTGCTGTCACTGTTTCAAAGTGGCATATTGTCACTGTAATGTCTCTATACCCGAGGGTTGGTTAGTCACTACAAGTTGAATTGCGAGTGACAAAAATTGTGCGATACTGCGGTATCATTTGGAGCTAAGCACTTAATTTTAAAGACATGAGCAGGTATTTTGGTACACTGCACTGTGAACTGGTTATAGTATTGAGAAAGTCTTGCCATTGAGACAGGTTGGTATTGTCCGGTAACAGGCAATGGAAATGTCCGGCTCCTGTACCTAAGCCATTGTTGCGTACAGCGTCGCTATGTCCTGAGTGGTCCTTGGATAATCTTTGTTCTCCAGGGTAGGTTACACAGCAGCTGGCTGTAGTTAAGTGGGGTTCAACTGTCACTGTGTGATACATTACGAGGTAAACAAACAACATGGACGCAAAGTTCAAAACATACACTCGCAATCCATCTAGCAACTAATTTATACTGTCACAGTCACACACTCTCTGTGGTGGGTGAGCGCACTCTGCAGAGTATGAACAGAACTGCAGAACACCACATCAGTTACACCATGCTGCTTTTAGGATTCATAACATGCAAAGAGTGCATAAAAATATGTTTTACAAACCATGAAAAAAAAATTTCTACGACTAATTTAGCGTCTAGGCCACGTGCGTGTACAGGCCACACCATAGATTGTATAATAAAAAATTGGAAAAATAAAAATCTTGTGTACAGGCCACACAAGGAATTTTACGGTTACATGTGGCAATTGCGCACTCCCATGAAGCGATTGTTGGCGGCGCGTACTCTTGGCAACACCGCAGTTACAGATGTCCGTGCAGCATGACCTTGGCCTTGCTAGCTAGACTCGCCTTGCCAGTTCGCCCAGTTCATCACAAGCGCGTGCTGCCTACAGCCTTGCTCGGTCCAAACAAGTGAAAATACGAAAATAATGCACCATGTACCATGCTAAGCCTAAACTGTAAGTAGTTGATTACGCGTTGGAACACGGAAAAAGGGCGGCGGGCTGAAAATTCAGTGTGACGAAAAGGAATGTTCGGCGTTGGTGCAACGAAAAAAATACGCTAGAGTATTGCCGAAAAACACAGCTGCATTGCGAGGGAAAAAATTCAAATACCCGGAAGTAGAAGAAGAGTTGTATCAGCATGTACTAGCCACAAGGAAAAATGGGTTTTGTGTAACAACAGAAATGGTCTTGTTTGAAGCAAGTAAAATCGCAACGGGCAAGAATATTCCTGCAACTGAATTTAAAGCACAATTTATAGTCACTAATGTGAATAGTTTGTGGTACAGGTAAGTGTACATCTTTTTTTAATTGTGATATAAAATTATTATTTTCAAGGGCGTTTGTCTTTGTTTACTTTGCAGGTGGCGGGAATACGGGCAAATTTTTTTTTACTTTTAATACGGGCGGGAACATTGAAATGTTACAACACTGCGAAGGGGAGTTTTGCAGATTATTCTGTTGATCAGTCGCTAAGTTCCATGGTAAATAACAAAACAAAAGTACTGCATACAGAAATTTTCATATGTTAGATGCAGTTTTATAATGATACAGAGCCTTTTATGTTACTTTATTGTGGCAGAAAATGGTTTCTTATGTAAAAAATAATAATTAAATAAGTTGCACGTACAGGCCACACCCTTAGTTTTCATTTACAATTTGAGTAAAAAATGTGCGGCCTACACACACAAAAATACAGTATAAAGACAAAAATACAATATGTATGTGTATGACTACATTCCAAATGAATATTACATATGATAAAAATAAGAAAATTAGGCAACATGGATTTTAAAACACATGTCTTATGGGGGAAATGGTGGGACAGAACAATTTAAACTTCTTATGCGGTCAAACTTATTATAGTATGCAGGAACATCTCAAGTGAGTCACTATAAGTGCAGCATTACAGGTTTTACCGTAGTATAGATGTGAGGTACGAGAGTTTTACGGCCCTGTAACAACTAGGTCTTCAGAACCGATTTTAATGTACAGAAAAGAAATTCATCAACATTATATTTCTCCAATATCTTTACTACGATCACATGTCCAACTGTTAAATATATACATATACATACACAAAACTAATTAAAATATTTAATATACATATGTACATACACACAGCAATACATACACGACAGAACTAACACAACCACAGCACAATATGTTTAAAAAACAACACTAACAAGAGTCAATGACACCGCTTTACTCTCACAGACTTGTCCTACACACAAATGTTGACAAAATTAGCTGAAGAGTAAGTTAAAAGTGTTAATGTACAAGGAGATAGGTACAGCTGAAGACGTCGGGGAGAGTAAACATAGACTCAGTGGTCAGTGGTCGGTGGAGACAGTATGGGCAGACTGGGGATACTTGTCGCAGGGTCCAACAGGAAGACACTGGTCTGCGGTGACGAGCTGACATCTGAAGATGAAAACAAGTGCTGCTGCTGCAACATGCCAAGTATAATTTATTTTTTTTTATTTACTTATTTATTTACAACAAATTTACAGAGGGCAAAAACAGCCCGAAGGCCTTGAAATTTACCCCCATAAACAAACAACAGTCAGGGGAACACAAATACATAAAAAACAACATAAAAACAACATAAAAACAACATAAAAACCACATAAAACAACATACAACAACATAAAAATAACATAAAAAATAAACATAAAAAATAAAAATTAACAAAAGATAATTAAGACAACAACAACACAGAAAGAAAACAAGGAAAACATTGGACAAAGGGAGCGCACTGTCACCGGGAATGGAGTCGAGCTCACGGCAGAGGAGAGGACCCTCGGGACTGCTTTTCGGTCCCCTCCCCCCCGCAGCCAGTCCCACCCCAGTGAAGCAACCCCATTTGAAAAATGAGAAAAAATAACAAACATACAATACATACCAAACAGAAAAAC
>PNEQ01003927.1:11961-23165 GCA_003012365.1 Medauroidea extradentata
CGAAATTGGTGGCTTATTCGACCAATTGCCATAACATAAAAGTTACTTGAAATTCTCTCCCAATGAATTTGATACTAAACAATCTGACAAAATACCACATCTAACTGACTGCCTTCCAGCAATCCATAAGAAAAAACCAATGGCTCAATTTCCACACTGCAGCTACAGGTAGCACCTATCTCTGTCCATGTCCTTGGCCTTCAAACCACTCACTTACAAAACATAGTCAAATTACACAATTATGCCTACTATTACACTGTAATATGAAGGAAAGGATAATTACCACTAAAACTTAATGTCCTAAACATAAGGTATGCTGGTGAGTTCCAGTGCCCTTTACAATGTGTAGGTGAACTCAACAGCCGGTGGATTCCCCCACCGGAGGGGGCCCTGGTGCGGATTGCCTGCCTCCCAGGGCACTGTGCGGTGGGGGAAAGAGATCACAGCTGACATGACAATGTCCCTACACACTCAAGAGACACAGCCAAAATTCAAAATTAAAATAAGCATAGTAAGACAAATAATCCTCAACAACTCATACTGTTGCGTACTAAATGTCACACTGTTACAAACTGTACATTGTTTATCCTCTTGGCCTCTCGTAGTCACGCTAATACCATCCTGGAATACAAGCAACTTTACTGAGAAACATACGACAGTAAAAAATTATGACCAGTGTCCTGGGTGGTCACAACGATTAGCTGGCCAAACCGCCTTCCTTGGGTAGAGAAATAAGTGGTACACTATAGTTGGAAGATGGTAAGTGATGGTACGTAACTAGCACACCTAGTGGTTGAGAACGGGAAGTTTAATGCACCAAGGAAGTTTCATGTTGAGGCTTGGTGGTCATGTGTATTTGGTGATGTACTGATGGGCTAGTTCACAGCGCCTCAGTTCTGCACTATTGTCCGACGACAATAGGCTGAAAGGTGCCCACATGTAACAACAGCTGACTTGCAAGAGGGTGAAGGGGGGTCTCTGAAGCCATTAGAGCAGCAGAATTGGGCAGAAGCATTGTTCACAGTAACACAGCCCTACAGAGTGACAGAGAAATACTTGGAAACCACAATAAGGTATGTTCATAATGTCTTGTGTTTGGTTCCATAGCACGATAATGAACTTTGTAAGCTGGTGGAGGCTAGACTACTAGCATCGAAAAATAAATACAGAAATGTTCAGGACAGTCCATAGAAAACTAGGGCTAGCTGAAAAAAACTGCATCCAAATACTGTGCGTAAATATAAATACCAATAATACAACAGATGAAATTCAATCAATTACTACATGAAAATAAAACCACAATTAAATTCATTATTAGATCTGTCAAAAATTTTAATAAATACTGTACTTTCTTACAACAGCATACTATCCTCAGCTTTCTTGGTAAAACTCTTAAAGAGTCTCACCCACCAAAGATTTGCAGGTCTCAATTCTTTATGTGTGAAAATGAGAACGGAACACTATATAACCAGCAGACCCATTCATGCTTCTATAATATGGACTTCCAGAGAGCAATGTCTGATAAACCTATTCAATAACCTGGATATAGGTGATTCGGAATAAAGTGAACGCTCAAAAAAGCCCTGATTAATTTCTATTTTCTGCCAGTTTATACCTTACCGCTGCATGTAAACATCAACATTGCCACGTGATTTTATTTACATAGGATCGTGCAACGTTTACAACTACATTAAACTGCTCTGATACATTTTAGCTACAATATTTACTTATTAAATGCACAGGGCTGAACATAAAATATAATAAAAAGTAACCTTAGTTATAAATACCTGCGCGTTAATGTCTCATAACGCTGGTTTCTCTCCATCGACTAATTTATACATCATGCACTATTGCCATTACGAATCTCGTAAATGAGGGCATATTTTATTTGAATTTGTAACTCAAAACAGCCACTAAAAACAGACATGAGACACGCAATTCAAGAATTCAAGTTTCGTTCAGTTCTACTGCCACGAACAACGACGACGCACCACTTCAGAAACAATAAATAACGTATTTTCTTAATACGTGAAATAAAAAGTATGTATGTTGTTTCTAAGCTGGCAAACTTAAAACATAATTTACAGAATACCGATGGTTTCACATAGTTTGGCAATGATATTCATAGTAATTTCCAATACTTTTGAATCTGTATATACGCACAACGGACAAGCACACACAGAGACAATATATACACACGCAAATGATGCAAATGGCAGAGCGGCGAAAAAACGGAGATAACCTACCTCTGATGCCACCTGTCGGTGGAACTTTGAACTGTCTAAGGGCGGCGCAAGCTGTAACGAGCAAGATGACCTGAGGTCGACGACAGCGTCACATTATCCTGGTGCTAATCGAGTCTAATTATACTGTAAGTACAAATGTCAATTAGATCATAAATAAATATTTTGAAGTATATTAAATACAGAGAGGTCGATTCCATCTGATGTTTTTTCAATAATGTTGTATTCAAATAGAAAAATACACGGTACTATAAGCGACGAATCGCTACCAACCATACAAGCAGTAAAGTAACTCTTGCTAATGGTGACTTACATGCAGTAACGGCAAGTGATTTTTTTCAAAGGTTAAATCTTTAGTGCTCACTTTATCCCGAATGACCTAGTACATCAAGTGTTCTGGAATATACCTGGAACTGGACAACTTTACATGCCACAGTTCTGGGCATCAAACTCAACTTGCACAACGTCAAAGTTGTTTACACAAAACATATACAGGAGAACAGTGTTATAACTTTTCTGAAGGTACCCAAAAATTTGTGTACTTTATGAATGGGAAACCATTATACGAAAGTAATTTCCCCTTGTCAAACAGTTCTATGGACCAAATTAAAGTAACTTTAAAACCAGGAAAACATAGTGGTAATGTTATAGTAGAGGATTCTACTTGTAAAACAGGGATTAGCTTGTAGATGTTACAAGTGATGAATCGAGGGTAGGAATGTGAACAGAGGCAGCTACTTACTCCGCCTGGAGGGTCTTGACTGAAGTAGTGGGCCGGAATGACCACACCACTGGCTGGGGTATCCTCCCTAGGGACAGGCTGCAAGTACACAGGCACTGGCTGTACGTCTTCTATAGGTTGCTGGCCCTGGCTCTCCACTGTCGGCTGTAACACACACACAAAACATTACACTACACTGCAATTACCTAACATATGTCTGAGAGACACACTGGTAATTGTATCAAGCTCCCTGATAGGTACGTCTAGATACATTCAAACAAGTCTTCGCATGCATTCAAACATGGACAGCTCGTCTTGAATTGTGTACAAGTGGTGGTGCTTTGTACGTTTGTCGAACTGCGTAATTTATGATTAACAAAGGAAATTATCACAAATATTGACCTTAGAATTGGATATGGTAAAAGTCTTAAAAAAACATAAACAAAAAAGAGTGCACTGTTGATCACACAAAAGCCACGTGAAACTACAGTACATAATTACATTCAAGTTATAAAATGTAATGGAGTACATAGATTTACATAGATAAGTAGCACACACACTTCCACTCATATTATTTACATGCTTGTATTTGAATTCACGACAAAAAATGTAATTAGAAAGTAAAATACAGTGATCACAGTGGTTTTTTTTTTTTTTCATAATCAATACTCTAGTTCTGAGATATGTTTTGACTGCATGCCACCAGTTGTTTACATGGCACGTGCATACTGCACTCACAAAAATGAACGGTACGCCCTTGTGCTGGACATTTTTACATCACCAAAAAGACTGAAAACCAATGACGACATCATTACTCTTCTAGAATCATGGGCTAGATGTAATGAATGTGAGGAAGAATTGAGGTGTAAGAGGGGCCTTTCAGCTGAAAGGTTGTATGGCTTATGAACTTCCAGGGCTTCATACATAAGGTCTTGGTGCCCCGACATCCCTCCTCAGACTGTCATCACCAGTTCGTACGGAGGGCCCGGTCAAATCAGACATTGCGAGGGCACTGCAGAGATTCTTGTGGCACGAGCCCCCCAGATGTAGCTACACCACCATGTCCATGTCCTCGTTAAGGCCATCACTACCCACAAAAGAAGTGTGCACCCTTATACGACAACTTGCTCCAATATCACCTGGAAGTATCAACATTGTCCAGGCACTTCAGTCCCAGCACTGTTGACGACGCTGCTACTGGAACTCCTGAGGTTAACGAGAGTGTGGTCTCACAAACAAACGGTCTGCCAGATGGAAAGGGGTGCCTTTGACATCGTACCTCATTATGCTCTCAAGAGGACTACATATTTGGTGTATTAAGAGAAGTACTATAGTGTCTCGTGCTTAGAGGTAATGATACGTGTGGTGATTGAGCAAGAGTTAGCCTTAGCCAGCGCAAATACAGATACAAACAAAGCTGAAGGCTTCTCTGTTGCCATTCCATGCCTTTATACAATCAAAGCTGTGTTCAATTTGGGGCAAGTGTGTGGCGGTCCCAGCAGTCATGAACGAATGCCACTAACAGCACTTATGTTGCCTTAACATCAAATTAGAACCATCAAATTAAAGCTACAAAGATAATTTAAAGAGTGTAATTGTACATAGGTTTTGCCACGTACATTAGCATGCTTTGACACTCTGATTACACTTGGGCATCCACATTCGTTATTTAGGTGGGGAAATGTTGCCCCATGAGTTGTTTACATTGGACTTGGATGTGTGTGCTGCCTGGGAAAAAGAAAGTGAGAGAGGGAAAAAAACTCAAAATACCACCTGCCACCGGTTTTCAGACACACTAAAGTTACAATTTTTAATGCTATGATGGAATATATGAAACATGAAAATATGGACAAGGAGAGTTTGGTGTACTGCAGCAACTAAAAAGAAGCAGCAATGGTCCGCTCTGACCTTTAACAACAACCCCTAGAATATTGTGAGAAGGAAGTTACAACACAAGTAACTAGAGAGGCTAACTATGTTACATGAGGAATGTACTGACCTGTATAGCCACAGGAGGATAGACGACAGGCTGCTGTACTAATACCACTCCCTCAGCAGGTGCAGTATCATCGGTAGCGGGCACCTCCTCGACTGTGGTTGTTACTCTTGCCTGTCCTTCCACTACAACACACGAGCATTGTCCATCAATACATAGATACATAAGATGGCGAACACATTTCCCATGGGAAAATGTGTTCATCCTCTAATGTGTGTATTCTACCTACAAGTACCGCCCTGTAAGTATGTGTGCATTGTATCTTTTATTAAAAATGTGATTAGTAGCTAATTGGCATTTTCCATCCAACACTACAACTACCAAACAAAAGCAGAGTTAATTATACTCTAAAGTAAGAAAAAATTATGACAGCTTGGCACTATAAGTTAATTAAGATGAAATAAAATTAATGTTTTAAAGATGAATATACATTAAAATTGTAATTGTAAAAAAATATATTCATACGCACTGGTCCATTAAGTATTAACTCTGGAACAAAAAATTATATTTTAAATTTGAAATTAAGCTCCTATTATAGGTAAAAATGATTATTGTTCATTAAATTTAACTCAGTCTTGACACTTATCAAATGCTCTTTTACACTGTGTTCACAAAAAATATTTCCAAGTAATGTTTAAATAATACCTAAAATGGTAGCTGAGTGCAATGACTGAAAATCAAGTACGGACATGTAACATGCAAGTGTATTATCACTGCAAAGGAAGACGGAGCAGTCTGAGAAGAAAAACAAGGAAGGTTGCGAGTTCTCACCTGAGGGATGCGACTTGAAGAGTTCCTGACGCAAGTTGGGCAAGAAGCTGCCGATCCTGTCCCACGTGATAGTCCACAGCTGTGTGTGTCCTCCGTCTCCACTTGAGAACACTTGTGCAGATTCCATCACTAGGATGATATTCTTCAAGGACTCCGGGATGGCCTCCAACTGCATGGTAAAGTGTACAACACACATTAAGCACATGACCCCAGCCCGACTCAGCATAGAGGCACAAGCTTCCACACATCTACAATGTCAACGCAATAAAAATTGTAAGCATGCTGCAAATTCTAGATGGAAAATATTTGTATGTACTTTATGTCACTGGTTTCTCATAATTGAAAATTTAATTCTTTTTAGAGATTCAACAATGGTAGGATTGGTGGACTGAGTAACAAATGGAGTTACGTATATTTATTTATCATGCAGTTATGTGTTTTAATTAGCAGATTAATGTGTCCTTATGCCAACATTTGATTATAATTGTATATTCACATGTGGAATATTAGAGAGAATACACACTGCAGTGTGCCTCAACTCGCTGCCTGATGAAGCTGCACTCGCACAACAATAAGTGTTCGTCCTTTATGCGTGTGTCATTATGAAGAAGCACCAGCCTGTAAGTATCTAGACCCTCTGTCTACTTATTTAATTAGTCAACCAAGTGGACTTAGATATCGTATATGTACACAGATTTTACTTTACAGTACATGTATGGATACAGGTAGCACAGGTGGAGGTATATAACAGACAGGTGAAGGACCTGACATTGGAAAAGTTGTAAGGAAGGAGACATTGTGTGTAGATAGAGTGGTAACGTACGCACCAGCAGGTCACTGTTGTCTACACGCATGTACTGGTCCATGAAGTCGAGGATGGTGAGCCAGAGTGCGGTGAAGGTCGGCAGCGACAATAATGGTGTCAGGTGGTGCAGGAACACCTGTCACAGCAAGACAAAAACACTCTCACCACACTCCTCCCTGCAATATTCTCTACACAGTAGGAACAGTAGAGTGAAGAAGTATGGTGCCTACATAGTATAATAGTAGTAGAATGTAGTAATAGTAGAAGTAGATTACAAGCCTGTCGTCTTAATAGATTTTATCAGTTTTAACGATTATTTAAAGGTTAACATGGATAGATGGAAAAAGTCAGACATTCAAGGATTTTGACAATCTACTAAAACCAAATACAGTATTTACATTACACGTGACCTGCCATTATGAAAGTTACAAACTACATCACATTCATGGCCATAGATATACTCTTGCAGATACATAAATACATATTTATCAATGTACATTTTGCACGCCACGCATATCAGTAAGCGGTAACATACCATCATCTCAATCACGGCCATAGAAGAACCATGATCTTGTTACATCATCAAGATGGTAACGATTGTAGCGACAGCAAAGTTCTAAATCTGCATAGTTATCATACTCATATCTATGACGTTTCTGTATGTATGCTTGCTCATAAATAAAAATGTTTGTTGCGAGGAAGTTAAGTTTATAATTAATATTTTTGTTAACAAAAATACAAAAACATCGCTGGACAGATTCTTGTGTAAACAGCGATGTCGTAAATAGTGGGGACACAAAAAGTTTAAAGAGTGGGAAAACTTTTTCAGTTGTTCCCTTAGTCTGCACTTTCGTCTGCACTTCCGAATTCAACACAACCAAAGTGTGGATTTCAGATCATTGTCGGCATGGAAGTACGGCAGTTCATGTAAGAACTTAATGCACTGCTAATAAATATGAGCTTTTGAACAGTTTTGTCATCGAGCAAGACCGAATAGTTAACGTGAGTCTCTTATAAGCAAACATTTTCTATGTTACTGATACCTCAATTTTTAAAATTCATATTATAATAATAATTTACTTCATATTAATTTTGTTATCAAAATTCTTAAGTAAGAATCTTCAAACAAATACTTTGGAAAAGTACATAAACCAAAGTTGAACAATTTACAGGAATTTACAGGATTTTTTGATAGATAATACGTAATTACATAATTTTGAAACTGGCTTGGTGGCAGCCATGCAGCAGAAAGTAAAAGTAAGATATGACATTACTAGCAGTAGCAATAGTAGGTGAAAGTGGTATGTAGTAGGGTGTAATAGATGTAGTAGCAATAATGTGTAGTAATATAAGGGTATACTATGTATTAATACCAGTAGGGGGTAAAATATATAGGCTATAGAAGTAAAGTGTAATAATAGTAGGGTTATAGAAGTAGAGTGTAGCAGCAGTAGAATGTAATAGCAATAAAGAGTAATAAAATAAAGGTGAAGTAGCAGTAGGGAGTAGTTAGCAGTACATTGTAATACACTAGACCCCCGATTTTACGAATACTCACGGTTCCTCTCATCGCATTCGTAAAATAGCTACCTTCGTAAATTCGATAGCGGCTTATTTTGCCCCCCCCCCCCCTCCCTTAACAGAAAATTTAGAAATTGTATTTTTTCTGCAAAGTGTCTCTAGGCCCCGACTTCCGTAGCGTTTTGCGGGAAATTAATTAACTTAATAATGTAAACATAAATTGATATCAGTAGCCAGACCTCACACTGTTGAGCGGTAGATATGACCGACCCTTGTCCCCAAAAAATGAGAAAATCGAGATTCCGAGTGTCTTCTCTCAAGCGAATAGCCCGACTCCCGTAGCATTTAACAGAAAAATAAAGCAAGTGATAGTTTAAATATAAATTCATATCAATAGTCAGACGTCTTACGATCAAAACAACACCGCTAAACAATAAATATGACCAATCCTTTTCCTAAAAAAATGAGAAAATCGAGATTCCGAGTGTCTTCTCTCGAGCGAATAGCCCGACTCCCGTAGCATTTAACAGAAAAATAAAGTAAGTGATAGTTTAAATATAAATTCATATCAATAGTCAGACGTCTTACGATCAAAAGAACACCACTAAATAATAAATATGACCAATCCTTTTCCTAAAAAAATGAGAAAATCGAGATTCCGAGTGTCTTCTCTCGAGCGAATAGACCGACTTCCGTAGCATTTAACGGAAAAATAACGCAAGTGATAGTTGAAATATAAATTTATATTAATAGGCAGATGTCTTACGATCAAAAGAACACCGCTAAACAATAGATATGATCAACCTTTGTCCTAAAAAAAAAGAGAAAACCGAGCTGTTGGGTGCCTTCTCACGAGTGAATAGCCCGATTTGCGTAGCTTTTAATGGGAAAAAAAGGTAAGCATTCCTTACTAGTAAAATGCCCTTGTAAATTATTCACCAAAGAAAGAAGGAATAAGCGGATGTTTTTATTCATTGCGCAGTTTTATATAACTTAACGTAAAAACATTCCCTCGAAATTGTTGATGAATTGTAAGAGAACGTAGATACTACCGTATTTATGCAGATATAGGTCGCACCTTTTTTCCAAAAATATGATCTCAAAAAGTGGGGTGCGGCCTCTTTGCGAGATAAAAAAAAATTTTTTCCCCCCCGAAAAAATGATAAATATGTCAACATAGTACACTCTACTTTACTGTTTTAATTCATTTTCTATGCACGAAAGTCGAAAACAGAACATAAACACACGTAATAAAACATTCGTATACGGCCCACGTACAAAACAAACATCGGGCGGCAGCCAACCGGCCCTCGCCCCCCTCCCCTAGATATACTGTTGCGGCGTCTGCGGCCCGGCAACTACCGCTCACAAGATGTTTTCTTGAACTACAGATCACGAAGGTGGCGTAGGGTATTTTTTTTTAAAACAAAATACTGTACGGAGTTGAAAATAAGGGCGGGCCACTAACAGAGAATAGTATGTTGACATTTATTTGTGTTTTGCTTGTATCAGAGGGCAAATATTTTAATTAGTGAGAATACTATGGTCAGTTTATAAAAGAAACCATTAAACGTGGTAAACTTTCTTGGAAGTACAATAAATAAACAATAAAAGCAGACATGTAAGTTGGCTTTGTTTACAACAGGTCCCGTGTAACGTTTGGAGTAGGCTAGCGTAGCGTCAGATGCCCAGCCGGCAGAGTAGAGAGTATGGCGGAGTAGCGAGCGTGGTGTGAGACAAAAACAAGCTTACAGTGTTGCCAGAATGAGTGTTGCTCACAATATGTACTTTTGAAAGGGCATTTGCTTCTTTTTTTGGAAGGGATATTTACGTTTTTTTTTTTGGCGCCGAATGTTTACATCATAATAAACACTCACGCAGCTGTTAAAAGCACAGTTCCTTCATCTAGCACACACACTTTAGCGCGTGGTTTGGTGTAGCCGCGGCATAAAATATATATACCCTCCCCCCCTACCCGGCAACGTGTGCATTACGGTAAATAAAGAACATTATAGAATACCAATTAAAATTTACTTGCAAAACATTACATGTACGGAATACCTACCAATTATGTTCATTAATAAAAAAAACTGAAGTTAAATACAGAATACCTACCAATGAAATTCACTTGCAAAGAAATACTTCACATACATATTAAAAATATTGTATATCTTAGGTTCAGAAAATACGTTTATGCACTATGCACTCCCGCTGCTTGTCTCGCTGTCACTTTCCTCGTTGCCACTTCTGTCGTCGTCGTCTCCTGGTTCATCCGGGTCATCTGCCTCATCTCATGCATTCCATAATGCGTCGTCTTCCAAGCCGTCCATCTCCGATGAGATACCCGTGACCTTAAAGCTTTTCTTCACTAAATCGTCGGAGATGGCACGCCATGCTGAAAGGATCCACCGACACACTTCTGTCAGTGAAGCTTTCTTCGGACGGCCGGATTTCGTTGTCTCCTGATTTGACCGAATCCACTCACTGTACAGACGCCACATGTGCACTTTGAAAGGGTGGTTTATGCATACGTCGAGCGGCTGTAGCATGCGTCATACCGCCTGGTATGACAGCCAAATCCGTCTTCCCCTCCTGGAGCCGCTTCTTTACGCCCTCCGTAAGATGGCCTCAGTAGCTGTCTAGAACGAGCAGTGATTTCATTTGTAGAGGTCCCCCTGGCCGTCGACACCACACGCACGAGAGCCAGTCCTTCACTAGGTCTTCGGACATCCACCCTTTTTCCTGGACGTGCACAATTATTCCGGGTGGGAACTTCTCCTTTGGCAAGGTCTTGCGCTTGAAAACTACATAGGGCGGTAGTTTTCTGCCATCCGCTGTCACGCATAACATCACAGTGCATCTCTGTTTGTCCGCTCCCGTACCAAGAATTTTAACTGAGCGCGAACCAGAAGGTGTGACTGTCGTGGACTCCGGCATATCGAAATATCCCGGCGTCTGATCAGCGTTTCCAATTTGGCCTAGCTGGTAGTTGTGTTGCCTTCGTAGATTTATTATGAATCTCTGGAAGCTTAACAATTTCTCTTCGTAGCTTGCCGGGAGTTTCTGAGCAATGGATGTTCGTCTTCTCAAAGAGAGGCCTTTTCTCTCCATGAAACGTCTAACCCATCCGTAACTAGCCTTGAACTC
>PNEQ01003927.1:23265-43949 GCA_003012365.1 Medauroidea extradentata
TTTCCCGCTTCTCTCTTCCCGTGTTCCTGTGCATACTGCACCACTTTGAGTTTAAAGCTAGCCTTATAACTCGCTCTGTCCTTTCCCATCTCTGACGTGCGCAAAATATAAATAAATATATGTATACAAAAACAAATAAATACAAATAAATATGTATAAACAGAAATAAATATGTATGTATATAAAAATATGTAACGATGTAAAAATATAACTGTGAAATCTCCGGTACACGTTTACGTAGCTGTACAGCGCGACTCAAGCTCTCATAAACAACACTGGTAACAAACCAAACCACGTGAAAACGGGTTTGTGGCAGGTGCAGACGAGTGAGTGGCTCAGATAACGGAACTGAAAGCTAGGCAAGAGGGGAGGTAGCAACACAAGCTGTAGGCAAGGTCAAACTCCGCTACACGCGCTAGGCAAGAAGATGATACACAAGAGGGGTGGGGGGATGGCAACAACACGATGCAGACAAGGTCAAGCTCAGCTACGCAAGCGCTCCGATCGATGGCGCGCAGCAGCTGCATCACACTATGAATACATGGATGCCAAGCGTCAGCATTTTGGTGCGGCCTCTTTTTGAGATATTACTTTATCTGAAACTTTTGTTCTGAATTTAGGGTGCGGCCTGTATCTGCACGCGGCTTGTATCTGCGTAAATACGGTAGTAGCGTGCGGAGCGGACAGATAGCGCAACTGTACGAACGTTCACAAGATGGCAGATAGATAGCGGCACCGTAGCATATACCGACGTTGTTCCAAAAATGCCATTTTGTGACGTTCTTACCTGAAATCGTCGAAAATTACATGTATAAGTGATTGAAAACAATCACTTTCACAGTCAGTATATGCGGTAAAAATTAATTAGGAGTTCCGGGATTACGTAATACACGAACGTCTATTTATTTTCCAAGTTCGACATACCCGGAGACAAATGTTTCTACACTTGGTAAATAGGTAGCGCTATTATCGTGCTCACTTGTGAAACGCACGTTTTACGACACGCAGTAACGCATTGTTTAAGCAAATTATGTGCCAAGTTAACTGTTTTAAGTACGTATGGTGTTAACGCAATAAAGAAAAATATCACGCTATTATTTATAGGGTTCGTGTAATAAAGTAAACTCATTCGGCGCGAGACGAAAGAGATATAAGACGTCGTGAAACAGCCTATAAGGAGGCTGTACTATAGTTAAATGAGCATATGCGCATGCGCTGGAACTTTGCGTATATAGTACGACCTCAATATAGATCCTAATACGTCGTAGTTGGAGACAGACCGGCCGGCTTGGAACAGGCGGCGGCGGCGCCCGCGCCGGGCGGTTTTCAAACTGTCACTGCCACATTTTTTAACGGATTTTCGTTATTTTTGTTTTATTTTTAATATTGTGACTTACCAAGTAATAACTCCAAATCTACAATTCATATTTTAATGCAGTGAATTAGATACAGTATGTTTTATTCATTGTCAACGTAATTCCTTACAATTTTTTTTTGTCATATAATTTTGTTATTTTTTGAGGGTTCCTGAGATTGTATTCGTAGAATCGCTACCTTCGTTAAATCCAGGGTTCGTAAAATTGGGGTCTAGTGTACTAGTAATAGTATAGTCTGTTGGCAATTAAGTGAGCACTTACAAAACAGTCTTGTTGAGAAGAATAATAAAATAATTATTTATATTTACCTATATTTAGGCCTTATACATTAATATTTTAGTACAGTAGAATCTGTACATTCGGATTGTTACTCAGGTTACCTTGTTTAAATTAAAATAAGGCAGAAAACTACAAATTGGCTGAAAAGAGAAAAGTAACTAGAGCTTGAAAAGTACTCATATTATTGTGATTTATAACAGGTAGATTGTACTAGTAGTAACAGCTCAATTTACATGTTTTCAGACAGCATACAGCTACAGTACGTGTACACAGAATAAAGGCAATAGGAGTCGGCCAAGGCCTGTTAAAGGATTGATTTCAGAAAGCCCTAGAAATCAGAAATTATACTCTGTCCACCCTAAGGTTGCAGCAGAAATAAAAATTTCTAACGAAATAAATCAAAGCAATTTAAGTACATCTTGATTCCATACATTGTGATTGTGCCGTAACACAGTTACCATGTATTTTTTCAATATTTCAAATGAAATTTAAGCTGTGCAAAATTTTTATTGACATTCACTTGAATGAACTAGCTGCAACCTTAGAATTTTTTTACAGGATGGCCGGAGTCAGAAATCAAACCCAGGTCCTCTTGAAAGCGAGGCAAGTATTTTACTACAGCTCCACTATGCTCAGTGGTAATTACAATGAGTGATAGAGATTGTACTGAGCACTTGAGGTGGGGTGTCACCTTACTTGTTGAATTATTTTTATTTTTTCTTCATCCAAAATCAAGAATAAAAGTGTGAAATTTGCGACTATGACGTGAATCCTATTTACCGTGCGCAAAAGTACAAACATCGCTGCTGAACTTTTAACACGTATTTAGGAGCAAATTAAGAATATAAAAAAATTGTTCAACTTATAGCGGCCTAATTACAGTGAAATTTCATTATAAAGAACTTCACTATAAAGAATTTCTCACTTTAAAGTATAAATTAAAGTACCTCTCTGAAATTAAAGTAAAGTGAACTGTGTTCAGTTTAAAGAAGTTTCAGTATAAAGAACATAATTTCCTAGTTTTTTCATGTTCGTTGTAATGAGATTTTACTGTATACCTTAAAAGTTCAAACGTGATGTTTGTACAGTAGCGCTAGATAAATACGATTCACGCTGTAATAGCAATTTCCAATTTTTCTTCTCAGAATTTTAAAAAAAGTTAAAAATAAAATAATTCAACACGTTGAGTGAGACCTCACCTTAATGTTGAGATATTTAGCGTTAGTGAGGTGCGACATGAGGTGAGTGTGGAGCTGCACTGGAATGACAGGGTAAGGGAAAAGGGAGATCCTCAAGAAAACCTGTCAAGCAGTGGCATCGTCTGGCACGATTCCCACGTCCAAAAATCCGGGGATTAACCCGATACCAAAATAAAAAAATTAAGGAGCTGACTAAAGGTATATGGAAAATAAAACTGAAAATTACATACCCAAAATTTGGGATGCCAAATTAGTTCACATAGTGTGCATTTGAAAGAAATTTTTGAATACATATATTAAAAAAACAATAGAATTGATAAATGTACAAGACGTCTCAATGGCTATAGTACTGAGTATCGTAAGACCTAATGCGGCAGCAGTGAATGATGTGGCCGAGGTGAAGGTTACGCACCTTAGCGAGGAGTGTAGCAGCACGGATGCGAGTCTCCTCCATGCCTGCAGGGTCAAGACTGTTGATTGGCTGCAATAGCTGTGCTAACAGTGGGAAAAGGACTTTGTTGAAACAGGCTTCCCACTCGTCTGCCGTCAGCGTCTGCAGGTCATGTACCAGGAGAGCTCTCTGAAGGTACATCAGTGCGCTCACTCGAACCTGTTGGAAACAACACAACTGACTATGCACATACTGTATGTACATATGTATATAGTTTCCTGCCTCTCTAACACCTCCATACTACAACACGCAGTTAACTAAATACAGTATCTACATATTAGTACATTAATTATATTTGCCACTCCAGTTTGTAGTGGTCTCAAACAATAGACTCTAAAAATTTATTTTATATTTACTCAAAATGATTGTCACAATTTGTACACAGAAACATTTTACAAGAATTCCCATCCAAATAATTAATAATGGGATTGAGAGTTTACAGCTGTGTACGAGTTTTGTATGAAGGAAAAACCTTTTCGAACCAATTGCTTCAGTTTCGAAGGTTGATGAAATGGACAACAGAGACAAGGTGACCTTCAAGGACCTTGAATTTTGCTATGGCCAACGACTTTTCCATTACCAACCACCATTCTGCCAAGTCTCACATTTTGGTTCCTTCAGCAATATACAGTTGCCGCAGTTGGGTGTCTCGGTGTTTCTTAGTGCAGTGTAATGAGAATTTTAAGAATATGAACAATGGCTACAATTCAGACTTCAGCAGAAAGAAAAAACAACTGTTTATAAACATTTGTTGACGCATTGCAATATGTGTACTGTACTAATATTGTACCAATAAAATGAAAACATGAAATCATTAGTAAGTCCTATGTTATAACTAGTAATGTGTTTAAAATTTTTTCGTTCTTTTTCAGTCATCGGTCACATTAGTTTGGCTACAAAATTTTTTACGTGTTGTATTTTAATACAGTTACAACAAAACATTTTAAAATTCTTTAACACTAATTATCTTATCAAGGAATACAATAAGGATGGCAGCAATAGCTGTAACTATCAATTTTCATTCAAACATGTACATTTGCACATGACTACAATACGCACACAAATAATAATATTAAACATAAAACAAAAACTTAAAATTGCATATTTGTATATGTCTAAAGATACTTTGTAATTAGCACCGTTAATCTTAAAGCACCAAAAGTGTAACATGAGTGTTTTCATAGTCTTTTTCTGTCTTGGTGTTGTTTATAAAACTGGCCTGTTTGAATTATAAGCACCATTTTTGTCAGCTTACCATAAGTAAAATGAAAAACACAGTAACATTAATAAAATTACACATATATTATTTGTATAACTGTCATGCATTGTTGAGCACGCACAAATATGAACAAAAAATATGTAGAGCATAAAATAAATATGTAGTATATTACAAAATTACTGAATTTAAAAAGTGGCCAATGTTCTGAAATATTTTAAAAAATACAAAAAAAGGATTCAATGTAGCGAAGTTTCTCCAGTGCTAACACGTTTAACGAGGATGTACAGGAGCCCGCACAAGGAGTGAAGAAGCATCACAAGTATGTAGCAGGTACCTCGTTACGAGCGTCGCTGCACAGACGGGATATACCCTGGAGCAGCGGGCACCAGCCATGGTCCCACAAGGATACAGGCTCTGTGTTAGCATTCTCTTCTTCCCACCATCTGAAGATGTGTGCAGTGCGAGTGTGGAGAGTGTGCATCAGGTCTAACAGCTGCAACACATGCCACACTTCAATATCACCATGCAACTCTACACACAAGAGCAATGACTGATAACAGGCAAGGGAAAAAGAATGGGAAGGGAAGTTGGATGTTGAAGTCTACTATTATTTCAAACTTTGTATAGAGAAATATAAGAACGGCAGTAAATAGGCCGCTTTGACTCCAGCTACAGCACCAGAATTGTGAAATCCTTGGCATCTTCTTGTAATAGTTCAGAGTTCAGTCGCTAGGAACTGACCATCAATACATTACAAAATCCAGACAGCCTCCAGGCCTCAATATCAGATAATCCCTATTTTTAATTTATCTCACTTGTCCATCAAAAGCCATCAAAAATGACGTACATTACTGCCCCATGTTTGAAATTTCCGCCATGCTTAGTTCGCCTTCCGGCTGCTAGGCTTACAGGTAACAGTACACACTGCCGACTGGACTGCAGTGTGCCATGTATTGTCGCCTGAGGAAGCCAGTTTGACATTGGTGAAACGTCGCGACCGCGCTTCCAGGAAAAATGTGTGTCATCCCTTTGTGTGTGTGTGTGTACCATTTACAAGTATCATCTGTAAGTACTTGTACCTCTGTTTGTTATATTACTTTGTATAGACAAATAATTTTCATACATGAGTTTACAATTTTGCAGGTTTCTACGCTGGAAATTTACAATTATGTATCCTACTTCATTTAATATTTTGTTTAATCTTTCTCCTACTCAGTTCATTAATCACAAATTTTTTGGTCATTTGAATACAGTATCTCCGAAAGGTTTTTTAAAAAAAAAAAAAATTACTTATGGTACAAAAGACAGTAGGAAATAGTTAAAGAACATATACCAAAATTTACCAGCATAATACTTTATCAATAATGTAAAACTTGATCCATTGCTAGAAAATTATCAGAAATAAAAGTAGCTATTTTATAGACGAAAACTTTGTCAAATGACATTTTTAAAATACCTTTGGAAAATTACCTACCATCGCAGCATATTAGCATGAAATATTTTTGGGAAACTCTGGAAAACCAAAGTCAGAATGGACAGACCCAGGAATAGAAACCTGGTACATAATTTTTAATGAGAGGCCAGTTGTATTCTTCCTGTGACACCTCACTCAGTTCATAACTAGGGTTGTGCAAACATTCATTATAAAGAAACAACAGTGAATAATTTGAACTTTAATTTTTTTTGGAAGAAAATTATTCAGTGAAAATCTAACGAAACAAAAATTCTCGACTTTCACAAACATTTGAGTTCTTATCAAATGTTCATTTAGTTTAACAACTTCAGCTTGTTCTATACAACTGGCACATGAACATTGTTGCAGCGTACGTGTGTTTGATATCTTTACCTATGAAAGGAAAATACATCTAAAACAATGCTTCTCAATTTTTATAATTGTAGTTATCATTCTAAGAAAAATGGATTCGGGGCACCTGAAAACAAAGGAAAACTGATCTTCCAGACTGCTGTTGTCTTGTAAAAAATACCAACTGGAATAGTAAAACAAAAATAGAAAAGAATTCTACTGACTTTACTACACACTTTCCGTGAATAAAAAAGTAGAGCTACTGCTTAGAGTCCCACAGGAAAAACCAACTACGAAAACACTGTGTGCTGTTTTTGAGCCCCACACATGAAGACGACACGGTTGTTGACGCTCAAGCCAGTCTAGCTCTTATAGCCTGCCTGCTTCTGTACCTAAGACATGGCATCTAGCACCTGCTGTGTAGGACTTCAAAAATATTTGCAGGCCACTACTTTAACTTATTTGTCCATTTCTGCCTAGTAGAAATATTTCAAAACTACTGTTACACTGTACGACCACTAATGGTACAACACAGTGTAGTTGATATGTATCTCACAGAGCTAAATAAATAATAAATGAGACAATTTTCAACATTATAAAACTCTTAGATCTAACTCACAAAAATAGTTTTAATTTTCGTTTCAATTTCCTGAAATTGAGTGACATAGTATTTTTGATTTTGTTACGTTAAACAAAAAGCCACATGTGCACAACTCTATCAGTGACATTATTCTTAATAGATGTAACATGAACTTATGAAATGCTAACATTATACAGCTTAACATGGGATGAAATCATATTGAAAACAAAGTCATTCATTAACCATTGTAAATACTGTGTTTTATATACACTACACACATCAAACTCCACTACTTCTGGTAAGTTTTGTTTCTGTGTCAGATTATTCTACTAATAAACTCACAACACAGATAGATGACAGAAATGAAAATAAATAACTTCTATAGAATTGCACACACAAAATAAAACACAAATCCATATACGTACTGTAATATGTACTGTACATCTGTTCTGTTGATTTAGTTTTGAGACTAATTATCATATGTAACATAAAAAATTCTGGCACAGTCACATCTTTTAATCTAAAAACAGCTTTACCAATAAGTTGACATGTCGTAAGCACATGTTGTTGAAACCCCTATTTGCTTACATATAAACATACTAAATTTAAAAATAGTTTTTTATACATTAGAGCTGAACATGAACATATTTCATGAAGATGTGAACATATATTGCCTGTTTGTAACTCTTAACTCGTCACCACGGCGGTAGACATTATAGGAAGAAAGACAGTTTACAATTCCTATTCCATGGAATGGGTGATAGGTTAGGACACTTGAAGAAAATAGGTTATCTCTAGAGTGTTTCAAAAGAAAAGTGAACATGTTATTCAAATTTCATGAATATTTATAAGGTTATGAAAACAAGCAGCATTCTTGCCAGATCTTCCAACAACACAATTAATTCTAAGACCTGAGAAGGCTTCGTTAAGTTGAACAAAATGTTTGCACAACTATTACTCGTGACTACAAATTTACGAAGGCTGGAAAACTATTACTCGTGACTACAAATTTACGAAGACTGGAAAAGTATTACCTCTGACAGTCTTCACAGACTGCTATACTGGCAGAAACTAATTTACATAGACTAATTTAAAAGTTAAAAAAGTTCAAAATGAGGTTAAAAGGAGTTTGAGACCACAAACACCACCAGCACAGACTAAACTAAAATGCCCATATCACATTTTATCAGGCGAGTTCTCGCTGTGACCTTCACCGGTGAAGGTCGGTATGAACTGACAGGACCAGAAAATACATTCAACTTTTCCAACAGTCTGCAAGTCATGCCACCTCGCCCAATCAGGACATCATGTGTCCATGCAATGGATATTCTCACAAAATCAAACCAAAAAATATACTTCCTCAGACATGAGAACAGAAAACTAAGACTTGCAATTTAGCCCAGGGGGCAGATTCTAAGTTTGTCGAGATTCAATTCCCGATCGTGAAAAAACAAATCCTGGACATTTTCAGGTTTTAGTTATTCTAAGTTACATGTAGTGTCTCGCTTAGTCTCGATTCTTGTTTCATCCCGATCAGGAGTTCCTCGAGTGCTATGTGCTGTCGAGAGCTGTTTCACGATCGGGAAGTCTAGTAACAAACATGGCGGACGAAAATGTGAAGGTTACGTTTATTATAGATTGGCATAGTATTTCTGAATCTCCGCTCTCTAAACATCATGCTTGACATGATAACATTAGTGTTTCGTTAGAGCCATAGTTTGAAGTGCGGCAAAGAGTTATTACCTCAGTATCTCACTTATTATAGACCACACTGCGGATGAGGAGGGTGGCTTGATGCGCGTAAATATTATATGCACAATATGTTTTACATCCGCACGTACAGTATTAAACATAACTAAACATAATGCATACACAAATTAAATTATTTTAACATAAATACTCTGTTACATTTGTTAAATATAACTATTTTTGTCTGTAAATAATAAGTGCACAGTTAGGTGTGTGGTTAGCATTTTGGCTTTGTAACCCAGAGTTGGTTATGTCTTGGTTCAAATCTTCTCAAAGTTTGTAATTTTTTATTTAGCTTATTATGGTAGAATACATTTCAATATTACAAAGCAATAACCAAATTGTTTTTAAGTTGTATTTTTATATTACTGTAAAGCCTGTAAAATATCAAATTACGACATGCACATTTTAACTTAAGTATCGCAATATTTTACCAATGTATGCAATGAATTTTACTGTATCTTAAATAATATTCGAAGTGCTAAAACTGTGCAAACGCAATTCAAGTACCATGTTAGGTAGTAGATCATTATGAGTTCACGTATTTCCAAGTGATAAGTGGCCAAGTGGTTAGAGGTGTTCGGATGTCACTTCCCGAAATACATACTTTCGAAGTTCGATTTCTCACAAAAATGCAATATTTTTTAACATGTATTATAATATGTACGCTATATTCTAGTGTTGACAAGTCGTAAGCAAATTAATTTTCCAAAGGTATTTATATGATATTTTAACATTATTTTACATTACTGCCATGTTAGTGTAACAATAAAATAGTTCGCCAGTGGTTATACAGACTATTTGTATTGTATATTTGAGCACTGACTATTTATTAAGACATGCATACACGTATATAATTGGCTTATTCAATTTTCTACAAAATGTTGTTATTTAATATTGTTTGGCGAGTTCCTAGCAGCCATTACTGTGGAGAGTTGTGTTGAAATGAAACATAGTGCCAACACACCGAACACACAATATTCCGTGCTAATAGTTTAGAAAAATATTCTTTATTTTGCTTAAGAAGATTCCCAACAACAGCGAGTTACATTCTTACCAACTAATATATTAAATTATTTAACTTACAAGAGTAATATTTAGACCAAAAGTTATTTTTAATGTAAGTTTTTCATAAACATTTCAAGTATTTATTTTTGTCCAGTTAGTGGTGCTGGAAAGGGAAGTCGATAACCCGAACTTTGCCGAAGTAAGCAGGTGACGAACCGACAGTGCACTTAGAATAGCCTATTTCGAGTTGTTTCTTTACCGATCGGCTGGAGTGCTCTCTCTCGGAATCGAGATCAAAAGGTAACGATAGACAACCCAAGAAACTTAGAATCAGCTCCCAGTACTCCTAAAACCTTCCAGAACAATTCAGAAACTTTTAGACACACTATATCTAATACCAAAATACAAAAGAGCATAAGTATTACTCAAAATTAATAAAGCAAACCTAAATAATGAGACAAGTGCGATTGTCTCGAGTAAGAATGTTTGTGTCAAGTTAGGAAATTTGTGTTGGAGAAGTTGGTTTTCCTGCGAGAGTTTTATTTATGATATAAATATTCACAGGGTAAATAATAGTTATACTATTAATAATTTTGTATTGGTTTTTATTATATTTTAGTCCGATATGTAGTAGGTGTATGTGTGCAACGGAAACTAGGCATGAGTGAAAGTGGCGCTGCGAGGCAGCGAAGGGACACGAGCGAACTGTATAAACACTGTCACGGTAGCGGCGGTTGGAAGCACATGTGTAGCAGAGAAGACTTGTTCCTGACGGGGTATCGGGCCAGTTCTTCAGGGTCGGATGACTATCGATTATATAGTGGAAGGAGGAAGGATTATGCAATGCCTCTCACGGTGATAGTTATTTCGAAAATGCTTGAAATTGTTGCATATCTACAGAGTATGGAAAGAAGCCCACCGACAACCACCCAATTGGACCAGTCCAACACCAGCCCAGACAATGTGGCGTTTCTGCTGGACTGCAGTACCTCGACGTGTTTTGTGAAAATTTCTGGCGGATTTTAAGGTAACCAGCGATAGTAATATTTCTGGTCAGAAATTCGCAAGAGACGAACGTCTGACTATTTTGCACGTGAACGGATCCTTTATGCTTATAAGACGGAGATACCTACTGTAATATTGCCTTCTTGGAAAGTTTACCGGAACAGTAATCAGAAAGTGTTTTCAAGAAAAACATTTGGTTTGCATATCAAAGAATATCGGGTCAGCTAAATAATTTGCTCCCTTTTGTTGCCTAGACTGTTGAGAACTTACCTGAAAATTAGATAGTTTGTAGATAAGCACCAAAAGTGTATTTTGTGATTGTCAGTTGTTTGCCGTCCAAGTAATTTTATGGAGTAAATTTTACTGGCTAATTTTAATATTTACTATCCTCCGGCCTACTATGATTCAAACAGTAGCAGATGTATCCTTTTGCCTTTTGTTCTTGTGCTAGGGATTGTAGGGTTTAGGATTAATGCTACCCTTACAGGGTGAGGTAGCTGGAGTCCCTCAGTCCCTCCTCAAGGGCCTAAGGCTTCAATAATTTTGGAAAACAATTTGGAAAAGAAATATAAAACTGTAATAAATAAAATGTAAACAAGATTATTGCCAAAATTAAATAAAAATAACTAAATAACCACAATGTTACCTGTTTGCACGTTACACAAAATGTGTGCAATGAAATCACAAAGCTAAAATGCAAGAAAAAAAGTTATTTGGGTTTCATTATGCTTAACAAGAGCTATGTTTCGGTTTGCTGCAATGACAGACTGGGTATTTTTGACTTTTTTGCTTGTAGCTATATCCTTTGGTTCTGCCCCAACCCATTTATGGTATGTTATCCATACAGTATACACATACAGTAGAACCTCAAATCTACAAGTATTGGAATTTGTGAGGGCGGTAATTTTACGAGGTCATTTCAGGTACCGTGTGACTTTGTAAAATCAGGGTTCCAGTGTGCGTCGTTTGTCACACCGTTTTCCTACTAGTACAATGTTAGTATGGAAAACTACACTCACTACCATTTATTCAAGTATTGATGAAAGTTCAGCCATTTTATTTTGAAAATCGGGATTTCTTGGAAAATTACATTAAATTTTCACAGTACTTTACAATTATAAACTGAAGTTTTGAATTTATATTGTATTATATCAACACCACGAAGTAATAACATTATTCAATATTATATAACAAACTGGGTACAAGTTATAGTGCAGTGAAAGAAAAGCAAATTTAAGGAAGAGATATGAAGCAAACAGCAACCGCCACCCAGACACTTGTGTGGTGTACAATGTGGATGGAGTTACCAGTTTAAACACCTGATGGTAGCCACTAGGGACCTCCTCTGGATCACTTTCGTCTGCATCGTACGGGTTGGTTGCCTGCTGCCTCTTGCGAGTTGCGCCTCCGTCTTCTCTGCGGCGAGCAGGCACCTTCTTGCGCAGTTTCTGCTCCTTTGTCTTCTTCTCCCTCGGCTTACCTACAACAAAGCTCTCTCATCATTATCGTCATCATCTTCCTAGAACCAAACATTTCCCTGTATAACACATTCACAGCTCATACACATTCTGGAAACTATGTTATGTATTAACACATAATGCAAAGACAATAGAAAGAAAACTAGTCATTTCCTGTGCTTATCTATTCTAAAATAGTGACAAGTTGTACAGTTAGTTTTGTTATACACTACACTTTAGACCTACAACATGTTTGTTTACAATTACAAAACACATAGTAAATCAATAAGTTTAGTTTGTACTACTGTACATGAAATGAAATTTAAAAAACTAAATTTCTGTTGCCTTGCCACATAAAATCACAAAACTTGAAATTATTTTCTATTTACAATCAAGGAACAGTAAAATTGTTCAGAATACTAAATGGAACAGACACATTGTTTAATGGTGTGATGTACCGCGATTATCATCACCATGATTTTATTTTTAAATTTGTACAAGTGTTTTTTTTTCCCCAAAATGTGACAAAAGTTTCCTCTTGAAAAAATTTTTTATCTCACATAGTTGTTGCGTAATGGCTCGTTAAAGCCAAAATTTACATATTTCCATTTTATGGGCGACACTACAACCAACTCACTTACCAAACTGAAAAAAATTAACAATGAATAACAATCTTGTAGTGTAAAAAAATCTGGCTATGTTTAATAACAAAATAAAATATTTTTGTATTTTTAAAAAATTATTGAATTTTTAAAATTTCAAATTTTCGCATTTTATTTAAATGCAATATTTTTTGTTCTTTGTTTTTATATACGTGACATTTTAGCCTGTGACATCTTAATCCACTGTAAATTTTTCTGTTTGGTATGTCAGTTGGTTTTAAGTGTAGACCTTAAAACGGAAACATGCAAATTTTGACTTTAACAAGCCATTACGCGAAAACGATGAGAGATTAAAAAAATTCATAAGAGTCATATTTAGTCACATTTTGTGTCTAAAATAAGAAAAAAATTATCTGGTACAAATAAAGAATTAAAACATGGTGATGAAAATTACGGTAGACTGCGCCCTTAGTATGAAATTCTGAACAAAATATCTAGCAGTCATAAAACATAAAAGTTGACAAGAAATCAATAACTGTGTACCAATTTTACAGCTGTATTTACACACACATTCTATAATGATTCTTCTGTGCATGTGATAAAATTAACATATTATTCTTTGTACAACATACAAGTTAAGTAAAGCTTATTTTGGTAGAAAAGCACGCTCACTGTTTCTCTTGGTCAAACTGTGAACTTTGTGGTGATCAGGGTGTTTGGTGGTGATGATCACAGATACACAGCGCACGAGATCAGCTAACAACACGGAAAGTGTCTAACATCTCTGGACAGGGTGCTTGAAGCTTGTGAGTGTAGGTTAAGTTTTGTGGTCTGTAAGAACTACACCTAGATAAAATACAGTTTATTATTTATATAACGTACAAATATGTTTATTTCAATTCATTTTATTTGAATATTGTTATATTTAAATAGGAAAATACATGGAACTACAATCAGTAATTTACTGCAGACCATGCAAGGTGATATATCTATTGTTACTGTTGAATTTGATGCAGTAACAGCTAGTAATATCTTTCAGAGAGTTCACTTTATCCCGAACGACCTACAGAGTGTCCACTGATATTCAGTTTTGGAATTCCCTGACTTTTGCCTGTTTTCCAGGTAATATCTGTTAATTTTCTCTGACCTATTATCGGCAAAACTGGAACTTTTTAAGGCCTGCATCGGCCAAATGGCTAGTGTAATCGCTTCACAGTAACCGGTCACTCCTGTATTTTGCTTGTGAAAATAGTGCTGGGACTTTGGTGAGATTTCTCAAGGATATTTCTTATCGTAACCCTGGTTAATCCCAATCTTAATCCTGGTTATTCCCAACTTCCTTCACCCTCATCGGTGTTCAAGACCCAAAATGTTACAAATTGGTATCTTCGATTCCATAATTTTACATCAACACAGCACATTTGAATAAATAGCTTTAATGGAACAACATTAAAAGAATTGGATACATGCATTTGAATCACAGACTGCATACTAAGTGACTCAATATGTTGAATAAAATAAGAAAAAGAATTTTATAACAAAAAAATTAAATCAGGTTTCCCTGCAGTGAATGTAAGCAGAAGCGCTTACAAATAAATTTACTGCGATAGCTAAATTGTAATAATTTAACTATTCAGTACTACAAAAATGTTTATTCTGGGCTGTTCTGTATCATTTTTTCCTGACCCAAATGAAAATTCCCTGATATTTCCCTGACTTTTCCCTGTAAGATGAAATTCCCTGACTTTTCCCTGTTTTTCAGGTTTTCCCTGTCAGTAGACACCCTGCTACATCAATACAGCCAGTGGTGGCACCATCCAGCAACTCATTGGTAACCGTACAAATCTACAAAGAAATCCTGTCCTTGGCAACAAAACTGGCAGGATACTGTCCTGTCTCTGTCAGCTAGCGACCAGGTTATTGTCCTGTCCACTGCCAAGAGGCATGTACAACAGCCATAGAAAGTACCGTAAGAACTATGTTACCATGTTTCATCTGCCATAGTGAAAATCTCCCTACCTCTCTCATTCCTGACACTGGAGCAGGCAAATCAACCACAGACAAGCCTAACAACTACATTATGTCACATTTCAGCTTTAATTTAATTTTATACCAGTCAATATAATTCCCCTAAACAATAAAATTATTCCCTAGTATAACATATAAACCAATAATTGGGTAAATCTTCTACAGTTAAAAGAAACTTCCTTTTAACAACCCCAATTTTATACTGTAGTAAGTTCACTACTCAGAACTTATTAAAAAACTGCTTCAGTGATCAGTCCAAATATTACAGTACAGTGAATTCACTGCTCAGTTCTCACAAAGAAATTACATCAATGGTATACAGACACCAATATAAAATTCTTATATTGCTCACGCAATTTATGTGTACTCTGCACTAGCGACACTGTGTGTGCATGCATAGCTACAGTTAGATGTTTTCTCTCTCTTACACATAAGATGCATTCATGCAGCCACATATCACATACACTCTGCTGGAAGTTAATGTTACATGGAACAGCTGTAAGAAAGTCTGACAACTATCACATGTATCGTGATTGCGATGTGCTCAGAGTCAATGTTCTTCAACTACACAAAACTAGAAGGAATGTAACGTGGAAGGACGAGGGTATTACCTGTGACTATCGTGGCCTCGACAAATGTGCGAATGCAGTGCACACAGTCGTCAAAGTTGTAGGGGGTGATGTGCGCAACATCACGCACTAGGAATGCAATGCTCTCACAACACTTTACAAGTGCAAATGTGTCGTGTGGTAGTAACTCCAGCTGGTTCAAAGTGTGCTGGCCGGTTCGCAGCTGTAGAGGTGTCACGTCTCCTTCCCGGCCCACCTGCACATACACATACCCTCACATTATTACCGGTAACACGTAACTTGCAAAGGTAATATCCGCAGATTGTACTTTAATAAACCCTATTTCTGACTTGAGCTTTTAAATTGATCAAATTCTTTCCACCAGTGCAGAAGGTCAGTAGGACATTAGAGAACAATATATATTCCTGCTTCAGTAAATTTTATAAGCAGTGTAAAGTCGCGAGAAGCAGTTACACGAGCCGGTTTAAAGAAATCACCTATGCATACCAGCATCAGATTGTAGCAAGTTTAGATATGTGGTTGGAGTATGACATTTTCATAAAGGAATACAAAACTTACAGTACTTATTATTTTGTCTTTTCTCAGACATAAAACGTCACATTACATTTTCTGTAGAACTGCGTTAGACCAGCAACCAATAAATCAAAGAGTTTTTATTTCACCAAAAATAATGTATTGGCATCACCCAATGCAGGAGACAGAACAACATAAAATGGAGGAAACTGCAGAGGCGTATCTAGGGTATGGCAGGTAGGGCTTAAGCCATGGGCGCCATCTCAGAAGGGGCACCGTTTGCAGTAATGATTTTTTTTTTCTATTTTTAATTTTTATCAAATATAAAAAATTTGATTCACTGAGACCTTATAGAGATACATTAATGTAACCCATTGCATTTGTGTTTGTTGGATTACTGATACTGCAATGGACTGGACAGACTATCACTCACTTAACTTAGTAGGTGTGCATGCAGCTAAGCAAGATGTACTTCTTGTCACTTTTTGGAACTGTTGAAGCTCTTTACGTGTTCTTCTCTCATTCAACGCAGCGCTGGCAAAAACTTAAAAATGCTGTGCCTATGGTTGTCAAGTCAGATTCTGAAACAAGATGGAGTGCAAAGACAGAATCAATGAAGCCTATCAACAACCACCTTGCAGACATATTTAAAGTTCTCCAGGATATGATAGACGATCCAAATGAGACTAGTGAAACAAAAACTGACGCATTTCAGTTGTACAACCGCATTTTGAGATACAACTTTCTGACTTTGATAGGATTTGATATTGATGGACAGCAGTTATATGAAGAAATTTTGGATTGTGAAATATTGCTATCAACTCGGAAGACCATAATTATTTCATGACCTGAACAGCTTCTTGAATTTATTGTTTAATAAGGAGATGAGAGTGTCTTTCCCAATCTTCGAATTGCCATTCAGATCCTGTTAGCCATTGCAGTATCCATTTCCAGCTTGTGGAAGGTCATTCAGCAAGCTGACACTAATACTTTCGTATCTGAGAGCATCCATGGGTCAAAGGAGATTGTGCAATCTTGCTCTGTTGAGTATTGAGGAGAGGAAACTGAAGAAACCGACTTCAATGATATGATAGAAACAATTTCATCTATGAAAGCAAGAAAGATAAACCTGTAAATAGGCATAGACCCATCCTTTTTATTGTTTTCCTACAGATGATGCAGCACTTAATTGCATAGTAAATGTATTTTTTGTGTCAAATTACCATTTACAAGCTGTCGTTTTTATCAGACTACCATTTGCAAGCTATAGTTTTATGTTATGCTATATTGTATTACTTTGTGCTTGGGAGCTTGAACATTAGTTGATGCAGAGAACTGTGAACTTATTACCAATCTTTAGTTTTAAAACAATGCATTTTATGAAACAGGCTTATCGTTATGATAACTATAGCCGATGATTTTAAGTTAATTATTTATGTTATTTGTGTAATTCACATAAGGTAATTATTTATGATATTTACAAAACATTTTTATAAACTGATTTCATCAAAAACTTAAGTATATAGTTAATGACATAAAGTATGCTTTTGTACACATTTTTATGTTATTAGACTTTCTTTTAATGTGTAACTAAGTCAGAGGGAATCTGACAATATGAGAAGATAAACAAAAGCATCCTGTATGTCCTCAATTAGGTTGGTGCAGCAATTTCCTTAAAGCAAAGGTTTTACAATACTGTTTCTGTATTAAGCTAGTAGCTCTCTTAAAAAAAAAAAAGCAAATCCTGATTCAACAGTATTCTGTGTAAGGTAGGAGGAAAAAAATGGGGGGCGGGGAGGAGGAGGGCGCTATTTCAGCACATGCCATAGGTGACAGTGTAGCTAGATACGCCACTGGGAAACTGTTACTGGTATGTGTGTCTCTTGCAGTTATGGAACAATGAAAAAGTACAACTGTTTAATAGTATAATAAATACAGTCAACTCCTGAGTAACATGTAAATCAGGAAGGTTGATTGCATGTTAAATTCAAAACCATTCCTGATTTGCAGTACTATGAATATTTAGAAACTTTGCACTAGAATTGGGTAAAACGTTCGAATTTTGAACCAAACCTAAACTTGTAGGCCAAATTTAGTTCGGTTCAGGAAAAAAATACTACAAAAATTAGTTCGAGTTCAGTTCGAAGAATAAACAAAAAGTAAAAGTTCGAGTTTAGTTCGAAAATCTGCAAACTATAAGTAATTACAAGCTTCTAAATAAACTCCCTCTAAAAACGTATCCCACATAACATTCAAGCACGTAAGAATATGTCATAGTTACATAATAATTAATTAAAATGTGGACTTATGGAAAACACTGAATCTGCCTGTGATGCACTGTTCCCGAAAAATGCCAACTACGACATTCCCGTTAAAAATATCAAATCACATTTGTGATATGTCACAGGATAGTGATGTAAGAATCAAATGAGATATGACACACATGTGTGCGCCATACGTAAAGCTTAAAAAAACATACAGAAAGACGAAATAAATGCAATCAGCGTTTACTTAGCTGGAAGGTAGCGCTAGGCGGATGTCTGGAAAACTACGTACTGGCTGCTGCGAGGTAGGCAGGAAGTCTGGGAGGGTTTACAAGGGTGGGCAGGAAACCCTGAATAGCAGCTACCTTGGCCTGGCCTGGCGCACGCCAAGGGACAAAGTTGTTTGTGGACAGTGCAATTTCTTTTAGTTTTTATAAGATATTCCATCCATGGCCTGTGTCCGCTGACACCTCTTCTCAACCATACGTATACAAAATTACGTATCGTACCGGTAAACAAAAATGGACTTGGGAAGGAGGTTTGCAACACTATAAATAAATTAAATGAACCAGTTATTTATTTTTGTAGGCTAATAACAAGCAAAGGACAATTTGAAAAAATTAATAAATTTGTTCACTTGCATGTCAAAAAATCAAACGTTTCGAGTAATCGAAACACGGAAAATATAACCATGATAACAGTTGAAACCTAATAAATTGTTAAACTTTCGTAAAAAAAATACACAAGTAACATGCGTGTAGAAACCAAGCATAGCTAATGTTTATTTTTGTTAGATATGCATCTTCCTTGCACAAAACAGATACATCTTCAGATTTTAATTATTCAGCTAAATGCACTTTATATGCTTTGAAATGCATCATTAGAATATATTAAAGAATAATTATTTATTCATAGAAGGAAAATCTACATAAATCATTTTTCTCTTAGTGAGGCATCCTTCATAATTATCTTACGTTCCGAGACAATGACTATGAAAACAACGTTATAAAATACATAATTAAAGTTTACTGTACGTCAAATTGCTAACTACTTTATTCCTAGTTATTTATTAATGCATTGATAAGTTTATAAATTATTATTGAATCGCACAGTTTCCTGTATTAACTCACAGTATAATCAAACATTTTTTGGGCATGCAATTATTGTAACAACTGAAATATGTACCTAATACCCCGTTTTAATCATGTTAAGTATTTTTCGGAAAACATTTTAATATTAATTTTAACTTAAATTTGATTGTCGAATCCCAAGTTGAGAGTAGTAATTATATTTTTACCCTTTAATTTAATTACGTGACGACAAAAATAAAATGTAGCCTACTCATGTATTTAATGCTTTTCACTTAGTTTTAAAAACTGTCAAAGGAACACTTTACATACAAAAACAATTTCCATCATAACAATTATATACTGTCGTATTCACTTCAGATGATCGCCAATTATTTCTCCACAACATGTAATTAGATGTTTGTCAATTAAATAAATGCTATATTATTGCATTTATGGAAAACAGAGACATGCATTATGTATTATATCAGATGTGCATATATAAGTCATAGTTTCGTGGAAACTAAATTATACCTAGTAAATTAAGTAAGTTATAAAATATTAGTAGTGTTTATCTATTCGAGGATTTCAATTTTCCCGTTTGGAACATTTTTGAATGTGCCAGAGAAATACTAATGAAAATACATCTAAAAAGAATTTGGAACACAGTACAATTTGCTGGATGACCAAGTAACGAAGATAAGGCACACGGTACAGCATGCATACTAGTGGGCTACCATTCAATATGATCATTTGTTTTCAGAATGTCTAAACCCTAGAGGTGCTCAGCAGAACATGAAAATGTAATCCAACTATAGCAACATTTAATGGACAAGTTATCTTTGATTATATTACTTCCGTGAAGTAAGTCTTAACATGATCCTAGTTAGGGTATTCAGCAGTGTTGCCAACCGTACCAGAATTCGAGTACACGTACCAGAATTGTGCAGTCTGTACCCTGTAGCCGACAGTACTGGCAAATGTACCTGAATTTGTTGTGATGGATAGCCCCATATTAATTGTTTAGTTTTAAGATATTTTATCTTTGTTACAGTAACTTAATTTTGTTTCAAATTACATTTGTGAATGTGCATAAGTAAAAAAAAAAAAACAATCGCCGCCATATTTTAAAACTACACATTTCGCAATAACTTTTGATTTACATAGTGTTACGTAATTCGGGCCGTGATGGGGCGTAGAATGGCATTTCGAATAAATTGACTTCACCATTAGTATGATTTTTTCACAAGTTTGTATTCTGGTGTGAAAATATTCAAATGTTAGAAAAAAAATTTTTTGATAAGCAAAGCTTACGAAAGAATATCAAATTAATACCAGAAATGTTATATTCAGTATTTCCGGAAATATACCTATACCAAGCATTATCACTGCCAATTAAAAAATAAAAAAAATAATAAGCTGCGACAGATTTTACTGTAACAACAAGAACAAGCAGAATGAGGAGGGTATTTACTCCCTGCTCTGCATACTGA
>PNEQ01003928.1:8381-19608 GCA_003012365.1 Medauroidea extradentata
ATTTGTACACTAAATATGCGAAAACAACCCTTTGTTTCTTTCTCGTTACCACCTCCATTGTTTTAGCACCTTCTGTGATGTTCCGACGTGAACTAAGCTGCCGTACACCGCCGCCCGTGGGCAGGGGAACGAGGCGTTAACGGCGCGTCAACGCGACGTCAACGCGCCGTTGCTACCGCTCGTGTGCAGGCGGCCTAAGCGTAGAGGCGACGCACCGTTGTATGGCCCATACGACGTCGCCCTTATTACCATAACTTACTTACACAAACACATGTGCCACGAGGCGGGCCTCTTAATATATCCACACAAATTTAATATGTGTATTATTTGCTAGTTATCTGATTGCGTGTCAGTTATTACACTAATGAAAATCACATGTTGTAGTGTGGATATGCGAGGTATTTTCTGCGACATGCATGATGCGTTCATAATGCATCATTGAGTTAATAACATGTGCCGTCAGTGGCGTAGCCAGGATTTTAGTTTGGGGGGGGGGGCCAACAATCACCCATCCCTCCTGCTGAAAGGGGGTGTCAGGGGGACCTCCGCCGGAAAAATTTGGATTTAAAGGTGCAAAATTAGACTATTTTAGCAGTTTCACTAGTAGAAATATATAAAAGAACCAAACACAGCAATGTCATGTTATCCGTTAATTTTTTTCAAAATTACTTCTTATAATGTGATCAGTAATTTTTAAAACTCTCTTAAAGTGCCTCTTAAAATATCTATTATAAACGTGTTTTTATAGCGATTAACGATACATTTGAATTGTTATGTATTATGTGTTGGTGTCTCATACAGGTGCAATCTCTTTATAAAAGTCTTTTGATTGAACTTTTTTGACCAATGGAATATTTTTAGCCTGAAAGATAAAAAAAAAGCCTTTGTTATTAGCCACCTGTTAAAGGAAGTTCTTGCCTAGCATGTGAACTGTGATGTATAACATGTCACACGTGTTTTGTTCTACACAAAACTGCCGAAATTATTGCCAGTATCTTTACATATTAGAATAAACACAGACCAAATATGCACCTATATTTTTAAAAATATAGCCCACATTTTAAACGTATTTGTAACATCTTTAAAATTGATGTAACTGCTTTTTGAAAACTGATGTATCGAGAAAAATAACAACCGAACTATTAAAACATAAACAGAACAGCATTTGTTTGACTTTACGCTTTACTTTTCACCGTTTAAGGTCACATTTTTATGTTTTTCAGACATCTTACTGGCAGGTTGTTGGCAAGCCAGTCCCTATCCACCAGGAGGAACAAGCTTATCGCTGACGAGAGTAGTTGAATACAAGACTGCAGTGAAATCACTGCATGCCTCTTTTGTGTTCTGTTCATAAAGATGATATTATTATTTACGTATTCAACTGTCGCACACGTATTACCTACCTATTAATGGCTTCCAGTGGATAAATAAGTGTGTTTAGAGAAGTTGGCTTAAACACACACAAAATAATTTAAATTCACAACCCAATGATTTTGCTGTCGTATTCTTGTATCTCTCATAAACTTCAGAACTAGATGAACAGAACCGTTAAAAAAAATTGAGTATTAACATGGATTCTTGTATTTTGTATTAAAAATTCTAAGCTGTTAATATAGTCAATTGCAACTAGACACATACTTGCATGTGTTTCCCTTACCTGTTGTTAAGATAAACATACGGTTTAAGATACAATGAGAAAAGGATTGATTTTAATCACCACTTCATCGTTCTGCTTAGCTAAAAATATGATTAGATAAATACCAAGACCTCAGAACGGTATAATTATATTTAATCTGTCTTAAGGATAGGCATACGTATTCGATATTCTGTGAAAATATATTTTCGTTTCGTTTTTAGTTGCAACACAAAAGATCCTGAAATAATTTTTTGGTATTTGCGTAAGCAGTATTCTCTAGCAAAAGCATCTCTATATTATGCAACAATATGTAAACAGGTCCAAGAGCTACAGAGAGACATATTTTATCCCTTCCCCCCTTTTCTATTTTTGATGTAGTAATATTCTGAAAATACTTATTGGTGTCATTCTAGTAAAGCATATCTTACTTTTTTGCACATCTTAACAGTCGGATTTCGAAAACTTTTTAGGAATTACCTTACTGATGTAAAAATTACTACTATTGCGCGTCAGGTTCGAGCTATATCAACGTTTCATTAAAACAATTTTCGCACCTTTTAAGAAAAGTGTTCGCCGGTGTGGAATTTCTAACTTTGACTCGTGGGAACAGCGTAGCGATAAGAGCCAGTATCCCACATTTGACGAGAAGTATATCGCCTCTATTCGAAGCGCGCCAAACTGACGTGAAAGGTTTTCATTGTAGTCTTTTTCCTACGGGACTTTAAGCGATGACGACAACATTTTATTTTTGAACTGTATGAAGCAAATACCAACGCATGACTCTAGCTTTGCATTTTACGAATTCAGGTAATATATTCGGCGTTACAGCAATCTAAAAAAAATCCGCTTTTAGCCATTTTGAGAGGCCCGAAAATAATGTTTCTAACAGGCGTGTTGAATGTTTGAAAACATAGAAGCTTAGTTTCAAGTGTGGGTTCTTTTCATAGATGAACATAATATGAATAAATTAAGTGGTTTTGCGTAACATAATACGCGTGACACGCTGCAACGCCGTCGATGCGCCAATCGAGGACTCCTATTAAGACGTATGGAAAGTTACGGTGTCCAGCGAACGACTGGAATATTTCAATCGTCAACAAAATCTAAACTACTCTTTTTTTAGTAGATATTTTAATAGTGAACGTCTACTTATATAGCACTGGTCAGTAGTATGCTTTGCTTTCGAGTAAAACATGTAAATTGGTATTTAGAAAAGTAGGGGATAGAAACACAAAATCCATAAAAATTGCAGTTTGGAATTTTTATAGGTTTTAATATGACAATATCCAGGACTCTATAATAACCGACTTTCAAAAATACTTGAGTTTTTATTTAAAAATTGATTTAACATCACTAAACCTATCGCGCAGAGATTTTCGAATAGACAAATTATTTCAAAATAAATATTCGAGTATTTTTGAAAGTCAGAGTCCTGGATATTGTCGTATTAAAATTATAAAACTTACAGTTTTAAATTTACATGGATTTTGTGGTTTTTCCCTTATTCTTTCTAAATATCAATGTATACTTTTTGCTCGAAATTGAAGCATGCTATCGTCCGGTGCTTTAATATATATGCATTGGTAAATAAAATTTCAACTCGGCAAAAAATTTAATTGAAATAAGATGAGTAGTTTAGGTTTTATCAACGATTGAATATTCCGGTCAATCGCTTGACATTACCTTTCCAACCCCCTTAAAAGTAGATCTTCTAAAAAAACCCGTAAATAAATCATTTCGCATCTACATCTCTTGGGGAAGATATTCTTAACATTTAATATTTATAGGCCCAATCGGTTTGGATTGTGCATTGTTGAGTGGATGAGGATATTCTCTTTAGTTGGCCTAATTGATGGTTTGATGGTGTCAGTAGGGTTAAAAAGTACAATGTTTGAAAATGTTGAAAAAACTTTCGTGTACGTCTAGGAGTTGAAACTGTTCTACCCTGTAATTTAGCAGTCTTACTCACACAATTCTAGTAACCGAGATTAGTGAGTTCTTTGAGTAACATTTCACAACTCATGCCCAATCACGAAACAACTCATCAAGCTCAACAACTCAAATAAAATCACATGAAATCGTTTGCTGGATCGATTTCGGCAACTTATTAATTATTAAGATTAAAAGTTTTTTTGACAAAATTTGACTGTATCACGTTTCAAGTCCATTAAGCAGAGGTTATTTTGACGCGGAAAAGTAACATTATTTTACTCAAAATATTAGGTTTTGTAGTTTCTCTAAAACTTTTAGCAAATGCAGTCTTTGAAACACTCGACTCCCAACTTTCACAATATGGCCTCTGAACTAAAAAAAAAATGTAATATATAGCAAGGTAAAGTTATCCCCGCAGGGTTAAAACTCCCCGATACACGGTAGTAATTAGATACATTTTAACTGCTCATACATCAATGAAGTAATTTAATAATACCGGTACTATTACACCAGCTACGTCATCTTCCATTCCATCTTGCTTCGGCTAAAATAATAAAATAGATGACTTCCTTTTCTTTTTTTGGTCACCCAAGATAACCTGTCGTACAACGTAACTTCACAAAAAAATTAAATTACATTATAAGCAGCGTAAAAACGACTCGGAAATGCTAATGTGGCACAGACAATTACAGCACTGCAGAAGTGATATCTTCAGTCTACAGACTAAGACTAGAGTCAGGTCATGTGGATACCAAACTCGGCACACTTTCTAGTCCCTTGAAGCAGGCAGTGGTATTGTTGTTAGGGCGTGTCTCAAGGGGTAGGTAGCGGCTGACCAGCCTGCAACCCTGCTGTGCCACGAGAATGGACTCAGAAAAAAAAGTAGACGGGAGAAAGAGGCTTTGATCCAGAAGAGAATTCTTGCAGCTTAGTACAAAATACACCTAATTCAATCTTTCAATGGACCAGACACATTATTATTTAAGAAAAAAAACATAAAACACAATGTAGTTGTGAACATTTTAGTAATTAAATTGCCGAAAACTTTCTTAAATATATTAATGCAGCAATATATTTAAATTTTTTAAATTTTAGACTTTCTTTTTCAGGGGGAAGGGGGGGGGGGGGCTTCTGGATATGCCACTGTGTAACTTGTCGATCTTATGTCTGTACTGCCACAATTTCATCCTCATGAATATGAGGACCCCGTCCAGACAGGTGTGCAGAACAAATGTTAAACCCTTTATTCAGCATTTGATGTACAGTAGGTTTCCAAATATGACGAAGGTCAGTGTTGTCCTATGTGAGGTTACACATTTAAATTGTTGAAACTAAACGTTACGAATAATGTATTTCCGCACTGGAAACTGTATGTTGAACGCGAAAATCACTTGCTGTAAAAGAATTCAGTCAGTCGATTAACAGTACCGCTTGTCTCGAGACCCGAAGACATACTTTTAGAACTTGTAATTTATTTTGCTCCATTTTAATTGTGTGTATTCAATGCACGGTTCAATGCAGTCGAATAACTTATCTTTCTCAATTCCATTGCAAGTTATTAATTCGGATGTTTAATTTATTCCAGTAAAATTCATACCGGATAACATCAGTTGTGTATAACTAAGATAATTTCCAACACATCCGTGAATTTTCAGAATGAAAAGCAAAGTTTTAGTGATTTTTTATAAGGGAAACCTAGGCAACTTAATGAACAAATAAAAAGCATAGAAAATCTTATTTACTATATACAACACTATATGTATATATATATATATATATATATATATATATATATATAAACTACAAAAAACTTCTTGCGGTTTTGCACAACTTATATTGTATATATATATGTTTATCTGTCTGATTTTAGAAAGCATACTGGTTATACCTGTATTTCGTTCACATCATGCATGTTGTAATAATATATGAGTGAAGGCAGTTTTAGTGATACAGATGGTGCTTCGTTTTCTTTGTGCAGGCACACCCAGAGTGGGGATACCTGGACTCTGCATCGTTCGATCACTTTCTGATCACAATGTCGTTGGACGCACTCAAGAGCTCTCACTCTATATCTGTGGCCGTGGGCAGACCCGAGGAGGTCGAGCAGATATTCGATGCTATCAGCTACAAGAAAGGCAAGTTTCTCCGTCGAGTGTTCCTTAGTTATTTAGTATTTGTCTCCTTATCATTGTACTCCTTTTATTGCTTGGGTTCGTAGACTGGAGCTGTTCATACTCTCAGATCAAGTGTTCGCAAACACAAATAGGTGGTCCATGTCAAAATGAGTCAGTACTTTTTCCAAAGCCCAGTTGGGAACTGTCTATTCACCCCATTTATATTCGTCCTCTACTTGTCAAATGTACTATCACTGAATAATAAACACTGCAAAAATGTAAACGCTCTTGACAAACAAACATCTATGGCTTAAATATATCATTAAATGTGTGTCCAAATATAAAGGATGTTTCTTAACTTATGTTACAAACGTTGGGAGGTGATTCCTCATAAAAATTGAGATACAGTCACGCCAAATCATTTTCGTTAAGTGCTATTTTTAAGGGAGATAAGAACCTTTGAATGTCCATTTTTAAAATGATTTTTTCCAGAAAATATTGGAAACTACTTTAAGTTCGATTACAATTTTCAGCACGGTGTTTAGTATCGTTGAGATCCTCCAATATATTATGAAACCGCTCGTTAAAACCCTCCCCTTCATGTAAATAACAGGGGTGGCTACCCTCACATTAACCAAAACTTTTTTACCGTTTCTGTGAAAATTTTATGCTGTATTTCTGAAGAGTACGTCTAAATAACGAAAAAAAGGCGATCGATAATTGTATCCATTCACAATACATTGCACTGTAGTACCAATAACGCAGTGTATTGCAGCCACTGACTATTAATTTGTACGAATTATTTTCTCGTAAACGGTGCATTCTAGCGACTTGCGACAAGAGGACATATTTTCATTATTTAGACGTACTCTTCAGAATGACAATATTAAATTTTCACAGAACCCAACGGTAAAAAAGTTTTGTTTAATATGAGGGTAGCCACCCCTGTTATTTACATGAAGGGGAGGGTTTTAACGAGCGGTTTCATAATATATTTGAGGAGCTCTACGATACTAAACACTGTGCAGAAAATTGTAATCGAACTTAAAGTCGTTTCCAATATTTTGTGGAAAAAAAACATTAAAAAAATGGACATTCAAAGGTTCATCCCTTAAAAATAGCCGTAGACGAAAATGATTTGGCGTGACTGTATCTCAATTTTTATGAGGAATCACCTCCCAACGTTTGTAACATAAGTTAAGAAACATCCTGTATAACAAACCACCGTATTTACTTTCGTATTTAATTAAACTTATTGAATGGAAAATTATCAAACCATATTTATCGATTAGTAATGTGGTGTTTTTTAAAAGAGAAAACTAAATACTTAGTTGTAAAATTTCGAAAAAATATAATCAAATAATTTTGTCTAATTGATGTATTGATAAACAGGACAGTAGTGCCATTGCCACAACTGTGATATTTCTCCATGGTTTGTATCAGAGATAATTACTGCAATGTATATTAAAATAGTTCCACAAAATAATTATATATTTATGCAACAACTTAGCGGTATCAAGAAGCTATGACCGAAAATTGTGTGTTAACTATTGAGGACTGTATCATATCATTCTGGTGTTTTGATTCGTCTATACAGTGGCGTAATCAGACAATACCGGACAAAAATAAATACCAGTAATATTTTCAACATTTCGAGCTCATTTTAAATTGAAACATTTGTGACGGAAACTGTATGATCGTGACAAAAGCATCAAACATGACGCGTGGAGATGAAAGTTAGAGTTACAGTTATTTCACTACTACCACTGCATTTAAAATTCAGTGTTAGAAATGTAATTTACTTTTAATACCATATATCGCTTCTAGTTTTTCGGCAGAGCGGCTCTACTTATGAGCTCGCCTTAATTTCAGATACTTGGTTGATATTACCATACATGCACATACTTCACCCCTACATTGTACGGTATTTACATTTCCTATAAATATTAAAGTCATCGTTTACAATGTTAACATTCGTACCTATAATATAGACACTTTAATAGGGGATTTTGGGAATTTTCGGACATTATTGAGCGTGGAAACCATTTAGCGTTGGCAATGTCATTGTCACATCCAAGATAGCAGCCGTAAAAATATGGCTCTGTGGCTACATTTGACCATGCTTGGACCCACTCCTCGCATCTCCAGCCAAACTGCCATAACCATTCTACTCAGGCCTTATTACAAAATTCGTACTACAGTAACGTTCAGCCTTGTCGGTGTATAGTAATAGCAAAGTTAAAGTAACAAAAACACTGCATTTAAACATTCAAACCTACTCCGGTTTCGTGACAAACTTATATCTGACATCTGTCATGGCAGCATACTTAATATGACTTGCTATTTTTGTCTGTTGCCTAGAAGATTCCTACTGACCTGAAATATGATCAGAATTCCTTACATTAACGAGATTCACAACCATCTTCCCCATACAAGAACATTTTCCCCATACAAGAACATATTCCCCATACAAGAAAATTTTCCCCATACAAGAACATTTCCCCATACAAGAACATATTCCCCATACAAGAATAATTTCCCCATACAAGAACAATTTCCCCATACAAGAATATTTTCGCCATACAAGAACATCTTCCCCATAAATTATCATCTTCCCCATACAAGAACAACTTCACCATAAAAGAACAACTTCCCCATAAAATATAATCTTCCCCATGCAAGAACATATTCCCCGTATAAGAACATCTTCCTTGTATAAGGACATCTTCCCCGCACAAGAACATCTTCCCCATAAAAGATTATCTTCCCCATACAAGATCATCTTCCCCGTATAAGAACATTTTCCCCATAAAAGAACATCTTCCCCATACAAGATCATCTTCCCCGTATAAGAACATTTTCCCCATAAAAGAACATCTTCCCCATAAAAGATCATCTTCTCCGTATAAGAACATCTTCCCCATAAAAGATCATCTTCTCCGTATAAGAACATCTTCCCCGTATAAGAACATCTTCCCCATACAAGAACATCTTCCCCATACAAGAACATCTTCTCCATACAAGAATATCTTCCCCATACAAGAATATCTTTCCCATACAAGAACATCTTCCCCATACAAGAACATATTCCTCATACAAGAACATATTCCCCGTATAAGAACATCTTCCCTGTATAAGGACATCTTCCCGGTACAAAAACATCTTCCCCATACAAGAACATAATCTTATTTACGTGTAAGAACATCTTCCGCATACAAGAAGATCTTCCACGTATAAGAACAGCCTAGAACCACGTGGCAGCTCAGTTCGTAGTATGTGGTGTGTCGCTGAGACTAATGTATGCTCTAGATGTAGTTCGGACTTGTCTGACAGGCACACACGTTGCCCTGGAAGGCAGCCAATCAGGCAAGAATGTTGCTTGTTACTTGGTGTGTAATCGCCAACATTGTTTATAGGAATATATATTTTCGTTCTAATTAATATTATCAGTGAAATATATCCGCTGGCATTCGCAATGTCCCAGCTTTTAGGTGATTTCATGATTAAATTTGCCAGACCGGTACAAAAGCAAAACGGGCTTGCAATCCTAGGTGTCTGCCGTTCACAGTGCTGTTCGATGAAGTCATTAGTGGACATGCTTTATCGCCACTTAAATAAGCAAAGGGGTAACTCATGGTAATACACATTCCTGACTTCATATCTAACTTTCACAGGCTAAAGTAGCGAAATTCCCCTAAAATGTGCACCGTCCATGCTCCGTAGACTTATAAATGTTGATAAAGCTTCAATTGCTAAGAGAAGTCTTCCTTGGCAATGATGTCACGTATTCAGGCCAATTGCCTTATAATATTGTGATTCTTTTTTTAATTAATTTTAACATGTTAAATTATCTCTCGTAATTTATATCGATAATTTTATATTATAACTTTAACCCTAATACACACATTAACATAATTTCTGTAGAAGCCCTACGCCTATTCCACTTCTAGGTTAGAAGCCTTCTTTGGGGAGGGGCTATTGCAGTATAATAACTGTACAATGCTCGTAAATTACCATGTATTAGTCTACTTATGATTTACACTATTATATGGCAAACCATTTACGCAGTTGTTAAAGCACATGCGTCCCTCAAAATTGATCAGGTTTTAGTCCCACGATTTTTACATGTTGAAAACATGTTGTGCAATTCCGCTGGTCAACGCGCTTTCTCTGGGTTCTTCCATTTCCCCACACTTCTCATTTTGGCCCCTATCTTCTTAGTGCCTCATGTCATTTCATCCTCTGGGAAAGGCACCTAGTGATAAGTCTGCCCTAGGTGGGCTGTCCTACATATACGTTATTACTTTGTTACTACAAATGAAGTATAGGTAAGTGATTGTGTGAGACAGGAGCATCGTTGCTGCGCATGATCAACCACTTTCTTGGTGAGGATGTGTTCCGGCGTGGTGTCAGCAGCTACCTACATCAGCACCAATATGGCAATGCTGTACAGGATGACTTGTGGACTAGTCTCACAACTGAAGCTCAACACGAGGGAGTGCTGGCCCCTCGCATGACTGTCAAGTCTATTATGGACACATGGACACTGCAGACTGGCTACCCTATTGTCTCTGTCATCAGGAACTACGAGCATGCTACTGCAACACTGGCTCAGGTATGATATGTGAAAGAAATCGGTCGCTAATTCTGAGTTTGTTCATATACGCATTGAAACACTTCGAAATTGAGTGGCTTCGATCGTCTTATTAATGTTAGGTGATATCATGTAAGGAAAATGCGTGTTCAGTGAGGTATCGTTCCGGGAAGACTGTCGCTCTGGCAAGTACGGTATCTTCGATTATGTTTTAGTACCGCAACTTAACAGAAAAATCACTGTGGTTACGCAACATATGTTTTGGAATAGAGTGTATGTAATTTTTTAAAGGAAATATGTGCTTTGTTGAAAAAAGAGACGCGTTGTAGAATCAGGCGTTAACGAATCGCTGTTTTGGCCTACTATTTTGTACATGTTTGCTTACTACGTGTCAGCTAATTAATTGTTATGATTGTGGGAACATACTATCGACATAGCTATCCGACGATGACGGAAGGCAAGAGAGTAGCTGTTCTTACACGCAGATCGGTATACAGGATGTTCCTAAAGGTTACCGACAAACTGAAACCACGGGTCGGGGGCACTACGCAGATAAAGAAAAATATAGGAACGTTGGGTCTCCGATGCACCGTTTTCAAACTACAGCCTAAATACTGTAGCCAATAAGACGTGAGCGCGCGAACTCTGACTCGTGCCGCGGGAAGCGTTGTTGCTAGATCGTCGATATCTACTGTGATCATAGCTGGTGTAATTAGGGAAAGGCGAACCAAGTGTGAAGTCACTGCAGACAACCGAAGCTTTAACTACTGTTCGTGGCCTGGTGAAAGTGGTCCACTCCTGGTCCGCAGACCTCGGTTCGAATAACGAACAAGACACCTTGTTGTGAATTTAGTATTACTGACTGGCTATGTTTAAAATCAGCCTCAGAAATAATAATCTGTTAAACACGCATGTTTAATGTAAGTGTTCAAAAGCTACCTTGTTTCCTTC
>PNEQ01003929.1:0-10367 GCA_003012365.1 Medauroidea extradentata
TTTACAAGACTGTCACTTGTCGGCTACATACAGGCAGCGCGCGCATTCTAAAGGCATACAGCAAAACTATTTACCCTTCTAGTTCCAGTGACGACGCTAGAGTGTGCTAGCATTAGTTGCCGGATAAAGCCAGACACAAAAGTTAGCGTTCGCGCTAAAGTGCTCAGAAAGCTGCAAAAACTGAAAAAAAATGTTACTGTTTTTTTATTATAATTTTGCGGGCCCCTCTGGCATGGCTTGCGGACCCCCAGGAGTCCGCGGACCACCAGTTGGGAACCACTGGACTAGATAGTAATACAGATGTGAAATTACGTCTGGCTAACTTCGCCGCTTATTGGCTGCCCGAGACTGTTGACACTAGCCCCGTTGTCTGTTTGGCTCCTGGATATTACGTCAAATTTCCTATTGACCTGGCTGCCAGCTAGCAGGGAAGCCGCCTTGCGCTAATTGGCGGTAGGCGTTTCCGCCATGTTGCTGGCCAGCGAAGCCATTTTGCTGGCGTGCGTGACTGAGTTCGCCATCCTGCCGGTTATTTCACTTCTGTATTATTCGATATTCTGTGGCGTCGTCGGGAGCTATTGTGGTGGACCGCCTGAAACTTCACGGCTGGGCGGCAAGCTATGTGTCGTTGCGGTTGGTTAGTGATTGCGCCGCGCGCTGCGCCACCTGTCACGGCATAATAAGTGGCTCTTGTTGGCGAGACCTTTGTCTTCTTTCTCTTCCTCCCTCTGTTCCTCGTTCTTCCAATCTCTTTCCCTCTACACACTTGTACAGCGGCTAGCAGACGGCGGCAAACACCTCCCCCCCCCCCGTACCTTCCACAATCCTTTTCAAAACACTCTTGCTGTGCTTTATATACAGTTCAGCGATCACCTTTTTTATGGCCGCAGAAGGCCAGTTCTTTTATATTTTATAGTGCGGGGAGTTGTCGCGCCATCTTTGTTTTTTTACTGGGCTGAAATACCAGTCAGAAGTCGTAAGAAAAAAAAAAAAGAGGAGGGAAAGTTCAGCACGCGAAACAAGAATTAGATTGTTCGATTCTCTTCTATAGCGTACGTAAAAATTGTTACCGATAGAACGTGGTTTGTCTTCTCCATGTTGGCTGATTTTAAGGCAGTAAATATTATGGTTTTAGCTAATTATGTATTAATTAACGAAATTCTGGTTGGCTTAGTATTAGTGAAACCGTATAATTTCTTGTTTTGAAACAAAAATACCTATCACGAAAAACTCATTTTAAACCAGACTGCCAAACGTATTTTTTGACATCTGCTCTCGTTTAAACGTAAAATAATAATTATTGCAAAAAAAAAAAAGCAGAAACAAGGACTACACTAAAACCAACTGACATACCAAACTGAAAAAAATTCACAGTGGATAAAGACGTCTTAGGCTACAGTGTGACGTACATATAAGCAAAAAATTAAACTTTTTTTTTAATAAAATTATGAAATTTAAAATAAAAATACTCAGTATTTTTTTAAATACAAAATTATTTTATTTTGTAGTTTAACACAGCTGAACTTGTAGCCTACAACACTGTTATTCACTGTGAATTTTTTCAGTTTGGTAAGTGAGTTGGTTTTAGCGTCGTCCTTAAAACGGAAACATGCAAATGTTGGCTTTAACGAGCCATTGCGCAAAAACTAAGCGAGAAAAAATAAATTTATAAGAGGAAAATTTAGTCACATATTGTGTCTAAAACAAGAAAAATACAACTGGTACAAATATAAAAATAAAAACATGGTGATGATAATTGTGGTAGGTAGCGCCCTTAAAATATTCCCACGAAATTTCCTGTATCTATGTATGTCTGACACAACACAGCTATTTGCAGTCTAACAACAGGCCTCAAATATTACATTCATAGGACTCTTATTCGCTCAGTCAAATAGGGCAACAGCTCCACGCACAAAGAAGGCCAGTAATTTTTTGTTAAGCCGAACGTACGTTGAATCCCAGCAAACAGTTAGCTTTCCCGCGATAAACCATCATTTATAACTATGACTTGACCAGAAGATCTGAAAATGTGTTGGTTACCAATACAGCTTAGTTCATAGGTGTGTGGGTGAGGTTTCATCAAGCGTTAAACGAAATAGTTGTATTTGATGTCTTAATATATCTGAGGAAGCAGCCAATCAGGGTTCAGCGTAACCTATACACGACGCAGAGAAACAGCACAAATTGTCAAAACTATTAACGAACTAGATGTATCAGTTCTGATTCGTTTTCACCGATCCCTGTCTGAATGAAAATGCAGTACGTAATAATTTGGTATAAGCCTGTCCAGCAATTATTTAACGCCAGATATAGTTCACATCGCCACCTTCTGAAGACGGCATTGTCGCTTGTCTCCATTAGCTGGAATTATGAAATGTCAGTTTTATTATACTTAAATGTGTTTCCGTGTGCGCGTCAAACTCTCACTGCATAGTTCTTAAGAGTGTTGTGTACCGGTTGCAAATCTCTACGTTTGACGCTTGGGAACATCGCAGCGATAAGAGCCAGAGTACAACGCTAGACGAGACACAGGTCGCCTCTATTCGTAGCGCGCTAAACTAGCGAACAAGGTTACCGTAAAACTTTATTTTTCTATGGGACTTCAAGCGGTGACGCTAAAATTATATTTTTTGGGTAATGTGAAGGAAATGCCAATGCACGTATCTGGTTTCGCACCGCAGGAGGTATTTTCCGAGTTACAGCAGTCCCAAAAAAAAAACGTTTTTAGCCTTTTGAGAGGCCCGAAAATCATGTTTCAAACAAGAGCGCTGAATTTTTAAAATTATAGAAGCGAAGTATCAACTGCGTGTTCTTTTCGTAGTTTATACCGCGATAGGAATACGTTTAGCGTAAAAAAAACTATTCGCGCGACACGCTACCACCGTCCATGCGCTAGGCGCGGACTTGAAAACTACCGCTGTAGCCATTTTCATTCTCCCAGAATATGCACAAGAAACGGTGTTGTAAACCCACGGTAAGTATAGAACTTGGGAGCGGAGTGACGAAGTCTTAGAAACAGGATCTCTGTAGTGTCGTCAAGAGCGCGGGGTAGGACCGAACCTCTCGTCGCTGAATGGTTTAGCCCTGGGAGGTGTTGAGTAGAAAGATTGGGGGGGGGGGGGTGTCGTATTTGGTACGGCAGGGCAGTGCCCCAGCCACCGACATTTCCGCCCGGATCCTACTAGCTTGCCGTGCGACCACCTGCCTTCGCGTGGGTCATCAGGGGTCAAGGTCGACCGCCGCGTAGTTCCCCCCCCCCTTTCTCTCTCTCTCGCGGGCTTTTTTTCACACGCCTTCCCGCTCCGCCCACGCAGGCTTCCCTCCCAATTTGGCGGAGTAGTAGTCTCGTTACGTCGACGTGGTGAATGAACGGGCTCGAGTCGGGCGTGGCTTCGTCGGCCTGTTGACAAGCGCTCCGGGTGCTGAGGTACGCGCCCACGTTGCAGACTGTACAGTTATTAAAGACCTGGAATATTCACGTTTTCTTTTGGCTCCAAGTTAGAATTCCGGCAACTGCGAGTTTGTGCCACTTTCGCAATTAGCCCGTGACTTACTTGACACTTGCTGTAAGTCGCTCAGCCAATAGTACAGAAGCAACTAAATGCAGGCCCATGTCACTGCGTCATCGAGCAGCCAGTGAGCAGATAATGTGTGCCTCAATACGCACATGTTCTTGGAGTCTAGCTACCCGTCAGGGAACCCGCGAATCCACGTCTCTAACAATAATACAGACAAGACATGACGTGGCGGCTCATTTGATACGGGCGAACTTCGCCGCTTATTGGCTGCCCAAAGGTTGTTGATACCAGCCGCGTGTATGTTTGGCTCCTGCATGTTACGGCAGGTTCCCTATTGGTCTGGCTGGCTTAGCAGGGCAGCCACCTTACGCTGATTGGTGGTAGGCGTTTGCGCCATGTTGCTGGCCAAGGAAGCCATTTTGCTGGCGTGTGTGACTGAGTTCGCCATCCTGCCGGCTATTTTACCTCTGTATTACTAAATATTCTGTGACCTTGTCGTCCACAGTCAGTAAGCATGCAAGAAGAGAGTTTATAACTACAGAAGTGCAATTACTGTGGTATTATTTGGCGACTGGCTAGAATTCACTGACGTAATGGAGACGTGGAAAATTCGCGGGTTGCTATACGATTAGGCTAGCCTCCACGAATATGTGTACTCTAGCAGACAACTGCTCATTGGCTGCTCGCTGACGCAGTCATACCACACTACTGGACCTGCATTTAGCCGGGGCCGCGGTGGTCGAATGGTCAGACTATTCGCCTGCCACCAAGGCGATCTGAGTTCGATTCCCGGCGGGGTCAGTCCCTGTATTTTCGCGTGTGGGAATCGTGTCGGGCGATGCCGTTGGTCAGTGGGTTTTCTCGGGGTTTTCCAGTTTACCTCGCCCCTTCATTCCGCCGCTGCTTCATACTTACCTCATATCAACCGTCACCAGCGCTGAAGACCTCGATGTTAAACGCTGACCAGAATCTTTTCACTCATTCGCTGTATTTATATGCTTCATTATTATTTTCTCAACATCTTCCAAGAGATGTCAAATAAGACAAGAGTTGCAAAGTTGACACGAATCTACCGTTGAGTCCTAGCTTATACATATAGCCACGATTTTATGGCGAAAAGGTTTTTGCAACATTTGGTTTCAATGTGTTATGTGTACATCTGCAGCTCGGCTACATCGTCTGTGATTGAATGATTTTACTCTCACTTGTCTTGACAAATTACAGACGTACGGAGTCGCAATAATCTTATCCTAATTCATAGGCGTGCGCACAGGGGGTGCAAGGGGTGCAGCTGCACCCCAATTGCGCTGCAGTTTCCTGCAGTTTTCATTTTTAAGTTCCCTCTTTTTTTCTCTCGGGGTGTGTGTGTATATGTGTATACTTTCTAAGGCCTCCCCCCCCCCCAACTTAAACCTGCCCACGCCTATGCTAATTGATGCAGTCAAATGAGAAACGTGTCTGAACAGAGACACGCTGCCAATAACCATGAAGCAAAGCTGCCGATGTGCAGAGACACTGAAACAAAGTGGGGCAAAAATCTTTCCGCGACAAAGTCGTGGCCCTACTTATGCGGATACATGATTTCAATGCGTAATTTTTGTAGCATTTATTTTCGTTGCGTAAATTTCCACTGTGTGTGTCCACAACTTCGGCTATCTTCGGTAATCTTCGGTAGAGATTAGTTTGTCACGTTCATGTTGTTATGGCCCGATCACATCCCCAGCTACTCGCGTAAAGATTCCTGCTCCCGCAGTTTACCTCCCCCCCGGGCTGAAGTGTCCTTTGTCCCGTCCACACTCACTTGTTTAGCATGGTTGTGCAGTAAGAATAATTAAAATTCTTCAATAAGCACTCATGTGTGCTCTATTAAAAAAAAAGTGTAGGTTGAACATCATATGTATTACCCCACTAGCAAATATGCCAAATGTTAATTTTTTTTAAAATAATTTCTTTATTTCGAAAAGGATGTTTTAGACTATTTTTAAAATACATAATTATTTCGTGTTTTTATACATTATTTTAAGTAGCCCATGACATACAATTTTAGAGTGAATTATTTTTTCCATTTAAGTCTTTTAGTCATGTTCATTTGTATTTTTCCCAATGCTGTGCAAATTGCGACTTTAACTTTATATTATGCAACAACTACACATACTTGAAATTTTTCATGCATGAAAAATGTAGTCACAAGTAATAAAGGATAAAATAAACCATTCTTTTGTGCAGATTATAACTACCAGTTGGTTATATTTTAATAATGGAGCACCATATCTAAAGCATGCAACATGGGAATAATAATTTGAGTAATGAAATGTAATTTTTTAAAACTGATATGTATGGCCTGTTACGTGTCTGTCCTCCCAGTACAGTCTAAACTGTGTTGTGTGTGTTTGTGTAGTCTGCCCAGAGGTGTGTGGAGGTCGTACTTGCTCGTCCAAGGGTGAGTGCTGCCATGAGAACTGCTTGGGAGGCTGTACTGGACCAACGGCCAGTGACTGCTTCACTTGCAAGGACTTGTACTTCCAGGGACATTGTGTCAAGCGTTGTCCTGCCACCACGTACAAGGTATCCTATCTAACATTGTTATTTTTGTAACTTCTAGCTATCTGTACCTTATGTTTTACTACCTCAAAGGTAGTTGTGATGCTGCGAGTAATAAAATGTTAGCTTGAGGGCAATGCAACACCAAAACTAATCTCTCAAAGGCTACTGCCTACCCTAGAACTAAAGCAGGAGCTACACTAATGATTTACATGTTATGTAAAATTAGTTGTGGCTCAGTACCTGTTGAATCTACATAAATGCAACCACTGATTTTTTTATTCATCTCATGCATTTTTTTTTCGGTATCCGGAAAACTATAAACATATAAATATTTTCATACTTTTTTTAAATAAAAAAACCTGCCCACCCCTTTCTCTCTCTCTCTCTCTCTCTCTCTCTCTATATATATATATATATATATATATATATATATATATATATATATATATATATTTTATACCTACATATATATATATATATATATATGTAGGTATAAAATAAAAATTCCCCTTCCCTCACACTGGTTCTCAATCTTTCCTGTTATCATAGTATATACATTGTTGGATGCCTTCTTAACACGCGGAGGTGCCTGTTCATTAAAGTACCAAAATATAAGAATTATAATGAATTATTCAGATTGTGATTATAAAATGTTGGTATAATTCATTAATTATATGAAGAAATTATTGAATACAAGTTGTGGATTTCCTGGTCTCTCTACATGGGCCAACACCAACTGTTTATAGACCACAAATATGGAATATCAGAATATCATCTGTAGACAATAAAAATCTAAAAATCTGCATCACTGAGATTTCTGATAGTCTAGGTTTCTCACGACCTAGAAACCTATAAAAAGTATTTGGTTTAATGTGATTATCAGGTGGTGTGAAAATTGTTTAGGTTAATTTTTGTCTGGTTTTAACTACAGGAAATTTTACTAATTTTCTGCTAGGAATGCCTCCTGTTAATGGTCGGAATCACTTGTCCTAGAGTGATAAATAATTGGTATCATGTCATGTTTATAGGATTCTGTATGCGCTCAATTATTTTATTCGGTTTTTATATTCAGCTTTTGTTGGAATTAATCAACATTTTAATATATGTAGTCCTATGGTTTGTGTTTCTGCTTCAGTTACATAGGGCAGCTAGCTTTATTAATTTAGTGCTGTCACTGCCTCAGCTGGGACAGCATGAAGGTTTATATTTTCACATGCAACATACACACACATATAAAGTGTTTTAGTGTTTGTGTTCTGCCCGAAGGCTGGTTTAGAACCACAGAGGTGTGAAAAGGGGGGGGGGGGGGTTGGATACAGTCTCGGTGATAAGGGTACAACACAACACCCAGTCCTATAAATATTGACCTCCACAGCTGAGAATTGAACCTGGGACACTTGGTGCAGCAGCCAGGAGTGGTAAGTATAGCCAAGCTGTATTATTACAGCAATTAAGTAATTATATTTAACAGGAAGTGTAAGGAGGGGTGTTAAGATGTCTTTGTTTGCTTACAGTTCATGAACAGGCGATGCGTCCAGGAGGAAGAGTGTAGCAATATGTTAGTGCCGCGAGAGTTGAGCAGTGATTACCAGTCTTCTAAACCATGGAAGCCTTTCAATGGTTCTTGCATTTTGGACTGTCCACCTGATTACATGGAATCTTTGCATGACAATCACTGCGTACCGTGTGAAGGTATAGTACTTTGTTTTTGGTGTAGAGACCATTTTTATACACTATTTCTTGCACTTAAGTGCTTATTTACATATATTAATGAACTAGGAAGCTGTGTGTATGTATGTGTTTATTCATGAATATAAATGACTTTTTTTGTGTGAGTTTTGGCATTCTAGAAATGGTGTAAAAATAACTTGACAAGCTTAAAAAAGTTACAATGCAACCACTGTAATATACATACTTTTTTTAACATATAACTTTATTCCAGTTAAGTTAGTACTAACGCTCATCAAAATATGTTGCAAAGCCTAGTAACAACTAGCATGGGCGCACCCAGGATTTTGGCTTGGGGAGGGCACAAGACCTAATAAAATACAAATTATGCAGAAGTCAGGCAGGTGGATCTCGAAAAACTCTCTTACGTTTACACCGGTTCTGAAACATGTGAACACTCTTTGCTTGCAATAGCATCTGAACACACACATACTGTAACTTACTATTAGTGCACATAATAAAAATTGATATAAAATTTAAAAATGTCACCCCTTAAGGGGGGGGGCACTTGCCCCTAGTGCCACCCCCCTAGGTGTGCCCATGACAACTAGGATGATTCAAATTGCCACCACTGCCATTCAGGTTGCAATAAGCAAGAAGAGAAAAAAAAGTTAAATTTATTATTATTGTTATTATTTTTATTTTTATTATTAAAGTTATTGATAATTTAAAAAATTGTAGTACAAGATTTTTTGTGTGCACATGCATAGTAAAGAAAAACATTATCCTACAAATTACAGTAACAGACATGCACACGCTTAACACTCACCATGTCTTTAGTATTGCATGTGTTGTTCTGAAGTTTCTGAGACACTAAGGGTGAATGTTTCAAAACTCAGAAAAATATGTTTAATACAAAATATTTTTTACCTGTGCTTTTCTGCTTAGCCATAATTTGTTTTCTCGTAGTCGTAGAGATGGGTAAAACATGTAGTCTGGTCATATCAAGCTAGAGGCTGCTTTCATTAGCGGTGTGGTTAAGACACTAGAATTAATTAAGATTATCGTTCACAGAAATTCTACCAGGAAAGCAATTCAGTTAGATATAAGACTTCTGATGCAAAATAATGTCTTTTTATACTGTAGTGGTAATAAATATTGCTAGATGTAGTTAAATTTATATAAAGATTGTTTATCAAATTGTAATTTTAGGGTACTTTGGCAGTCGTGGACTAAACATTGTTTGAGAATATGTGAATCGTGTGAATTGTCAGATCCCTAATTTGGTGGATTGCAAGTCTGGAGGTCTGTAGAAAAGTAGACTTTTAAGAATATTTGAACATAATTCACATCAAACATGTCCTGTTCAATGCAACCAAGACAAAACGTAACTAATTTGTCACTGTGTAATTCTGTAACTACCCTAGTAATTCCCATCCTGAAGTGCGTGAGTGGTTTGCAAACTGGATTTTTAAATAAAATAGCACTTGTTTTTGCTTGCTGTCCATGGGAAACTTTTAATTATTTTAGACATTGAAATTTCTGAATGCATCTTGAGTTGTAAACCAAAGGCTCAGTGACATCAAAGATGCAACGCAGCTATGCAGGATTTCATAGAAATTAAATAATCGGACATATGGTACTTTGGGAGGTTACATTACACAAAAAACAAACATGTTCAATGTATTATGTGGCGGACGAATGACTTTATATTGTCGCATGGAGAAAAATTACTTTAACAAAAAAATTGTTTTTATTTTGTTCTCCTGTGCAACTTCTCAGGGATTGTCAATTTAATTTTTAAAATCCTTACGTAAAGTTGATATGGAATATAAAGAAACTTTCATGCAGAATTTTTGTCTATTATGTTATTTTTAGTATATTTTGAATTGATTTGGGTATGATGTTAGTTTTCAGAGTTCGTAATAAATAAGTCTGTTGGTTTTCTTTTTCTCAGGACCCTGCCGCAAGGAATGTACTGGAGTCAACGTTGACAGCATTGCATCAGCGCAGAAACTGCGTGGCTGTACTTTCATTAAGGGCTCGTTGGAAATTCAGATCCGAGGAGGAAGTAAGTGAGGCTGGTTCAGTTACTACCCCGTACGTGTTATTTTCATTAGATACTAATTATTAGCTGATTCCTTAGAACTTTACTGTAACATACCTGTTCTTCCTCTGTGTGACAGCATTAACTCAGGTGTGATCGCTGCCAAAATATAAGTACTGGCAGTAGTCTTCGATAGATAACAAAAGTCGTTTTCTTGCATGTTGCAGACGGAAAGACTGAACACAAGTGAACTTCTCATGATTATAAGCGATGCGGTGTATCAAGTTGTGAATGAGCATGAGTTGGCCTTAATGTCATTGATTTCTGGGCCTCGAATGTACCAAATAGCTGTAGAAATGTATTGTTAATGAATAGCCGTGTGCATGTTTTTGGTGGTCAAAAATATCTGCAACAGTGGAAATTATTTGTTAAATTTGTACTACTGTAGTTACTATTCAAGAACTCTGTCTGTCTCTCTCTCTCTCTCTCTCTCTCTCTCTCTCTATATATATATATATATATATATATATATATATATATATATATATATATATATATATATATATATATATATATATATATATATATAT